>CAJQZM010038170.1:6555-22911 GCA_907164665.1 Colias nastes | reverse complement strand
ACGCTCGAGTAAATCCACATTTAGCATCCTGGGCTCCCCTACTATAAGCTACCAAATGTGACATATACTGACATAATATATACGATACCTGTCCGCGCTTTGTCGGCGAAATATGCAATTTCGCGGCGGCAGCTATCCGCGTTATTTCTACTTATATTACAGTTATTGAATGTTATAATTTCCTCACATAGTTCCCGTTACCAACTATTTAAACTGTATCGTAATTGATTTACGTAGCGGTTGTCTAAAGTTTGATGCTCGGAGTGCTGTTAGCGAAGATTTTAATGGCGCATACTCGCGGCTGGTGGAAGATTGAAAAGTTTGTATCTTTGTTCATAGTTATATATACTATTTGAAAGGAATCATGTTAATGTAGTGACAGGATTTTTTATTACTATTCTCGGATTTACAGATATAAAAATGTATTAACTAATTTTTATAAATTATGACGTTGATTATATTAAACCTTAGCAGGATAATACAGCTCTTAACGAATAGTTTTACTAATATAATATTATGATATCTATTGTGTGATATCAAATTAAAACTTGTGTTTTTAGTATTAAGTAGACTCGGTGTACATGTGAAAGCTAGGTACTTTATTTAATTATTATGTAGGTAACTAATCATTTAATAATAAATAGTAAGTATTATGTTAATTTATCATAGTAGATACGTTTACAATATGAAAATAAAAATCGTTTTGTCTCTTGTACCTTCTCTTGATTAATTATAAGAAATAGGTGCTTACCTATTATGATAAACCATTTAAATAATCGTCTCTTTTACGAATATCAAATTAAATTTAAGCAAATACAAAACACGTAAAGCATTTGCCTAGCCTGTTAATTAGTTGGAACAAGCAGACCCAATTGGTAAGCACGGCCGGCTTTACAAATTTAGCTGTTACCAATTATTATACTGTATATAATGAATGTGTGGAAATCTGCAAATGGGATAATGAAATAACTATTAATCGTATTTTGTGTTTGCAATGGTGTTAATGGTTTAATGGGATTGTAGTTTAGGAATATTTTGCAGAGGTTTTTGGTGTTTGTATTAATACTGCTTAAGGAGACTTTATATTATTTTTTTTACTTGGGATACATATGTTTCTGACAAGTAAAAGATCACATAGACAGGAGTTTCCATATTTATTTGGTTTTTAAAATTACTAATTTTCTGAAACTGTGTCCATTATACAACGGTAAACAGAACTAAACAACAGCGCAACAAAAACACAATCAATAGCGAATCACATATTACTGTCGACACGGCGTGACCATCCATCACTCGAGAACTAACTTGTCAGATTGGAGGGCGATCACTCAGCTCCTCCATTAAGCTGAGACTATTCTTCAATCGGGAACCGTGCTCATTGTTGTTTGCGACACGATTTTACGCACCGTCGTTCTAGTTCTCTAGTTGACAAAAGAGGACGACAATTTTTTGATAGGTACGTAATTTTACATCATCCAATAGAATAGAAAAATAGAAAAATTTCTCAGACAATTATTTATCTGAATTGCATGTGAAACATGCTTATACAGTATACACACTAAGCTTTTTAAGGCCTCCTCATAATCATTTATATAAATATTAATACTAATAGACAAGCAGACTGACTCTGAATAATTTCAAATAATTTTATCATGTTTTAAATGACATCTAGTTAAAATTTCTACCATTTATATTTTTATATGCCCTTTCAATTTCATTTGATCCATTGAATCTAAATCTTGTAAACTTATTGAAAGTTACAGCCCATATATAAAGCAACATTAACACACGTATATCATTGGCATACAAAACGAAAGCACAAGCGTCGTACATCACTGGAAGCGGGATACAAAAATAGACGATACGACAATTAATCACGTACGGACAATGGAGACGCGCCTCGCAGATGAAGATGGATCGTGGCAACCGTGGTCACCCGGCCGAGGTTGTATGTACAAGCCTTTGTTTTTCACTTTATTTATACTCATGATATAAGTGGAAAGAAATAAGCGCCAAGATATTCGTTGTAATGTTTAAAGTACAAATTTTTGGAAAAGCTCAAGTGATTTCAGAATTGAATGCACGTTATCTTATACTTTTGACTGATTTTTATTATTTTTTTTACGAGTGTTCAATTTTTGTTTAAAATAAAATATTTGTAAACTGTTTACTGGTGGAAATCTATTGATGTGATTTATATTTAAATTATATGAAAGTTTCAGTATTAGTTTTACTTATTATGGTTGAATTTTCAGTCTCGCATATAATTTTGTACACATATCGTTTTACATGTTTGGCCAACGTTTAAGAGCACACGAATCGTAAACAAAGTACAGTATGAAACTCAAAATGTCCGCACAAAGTATCTCGACATTAGGTATGCGAGTACAGTAATGGCCGCAATTTTTCCTCATAAAACATAAATTCCTCTTACAACTTTGAGTGATCTTTCTAAGGTTGTACGTTATTTTACGGCGAAACTTTGGATATAGCCGTGCACCAATTTGGCTATCGTAATGCCCATACAGAGTATAGTACTGTGATGAAGTGTCTTATATTATGTCTTATATATGTATTATATTTATGTTTCAGAGGAAATACTCGTATGTTAGAAACTTTTCATCTATATATAGTAGGGAATCAGAAAACGTTCACATAACTCTTTGTTCTACTGGTTCTGTTTTTCAAAATGCGTATTACTTTAAAAGAAACGCATAAACGTAGTTTTGACTTCTTTCAAAATACACAAATAAAATCATTCACGAATATACAAAAACAGTTTAATAGTTGCGTAGCTGTAGCTTGCTACGACTTCTACAAGCCCTACGCTACACGTCTACATGTGGTAAAGCAGAAAGCTAAGCATGCTAAATCTAAATAATTATTATGATAGAAATTAAATAAAATAAATATTAAATAGACATAAATATTGCAGAGAAGAGTTATGTCACAAATATTTTCTTTTTTTATATCAATATTTTCAACATTGTTCGCTGCACTTTCATTCCCTTTGAACTAAAACCACAGAATATATAATAGTACTACGTATTAAAACCACAAATAAAAGTTTAAAATATTGACTTCTCCACTACAAAATATCAAAAATAATTTTCAAACCATATTTTGCAACTAAAATATCAGCAAAAATATTGTTTTAGTTCTTTGGTAGCGGAGTCTGAACGTAAAGTATCAGTTCTAGTGGGTACTTATTAAGGCTTGGATGGGCCCTTCATAACTCCTGATTTGGTTCCCGTAATGGGGTTTGTTCGATGTTTCGATACACGACGCTCTTAACTGCGCTGGCCGACGATGCTCTGATGAAATTACTTGCGGACGAGCACTAAATAGGCTCCATGGACCATAGACTATAACGTTATAAGTTTGTAAATGGAACGATTTTGCGCGGGAATTTGCTTTCGAACTTTTATCGCTTCTAGGCATATGTAAGGTTATGTTCGTATTTATTGCTTATAATATACATAATAAATTTGCCTTACATTTTCATAATTTGCTACATAAGCATTATTGTAATAGATTTACATACCTAATAGACTTTCAAGCAAGTCTCGAACCTATTGTTTTATGTGATGAGATAATCCAGACGTAAGTACTTAATTATTAAATTCACATTTCTTTACATTGGCATTCTTTACATATATCTAGATATTCACTATATTGCAATACAAAATTTGCTTAAGGCAATCGAGAAATAGCGCACTAAGCTCTGTTTATCTTCCTGTAAAATAGTGCAATTTAAAATGGAGATAAAAACAATTCAGGCAACGGGACGCGAAGAACAGAGGGCGTCATTGCGACGGCATATCAATAAGCTGATTATACATTGATTTGCATCGGGAGGGACTGGATTTACATGTCAAAACGTTAACTTCAGACATGGCCTGTTTACAAGCGAAACTACGTCCTTTTGTTTTATGTATGCCGATTGTTCCGGATCTGGCGATTATCTCTGATTGTTGGAGTCGTTTTTAATTTGGTTTTAATTTCATTCTAGTTGTTATCAAGCTCAAAAAAATTTGACTTGCTAAGTGTTCGTTAACATTTAGGACATGCAAGAATATTCTAGCCTTTAGGTTTTAGAAGATGGAAACAGATTGTCATACATGCATGAATCCTGAAAACATAACAATTCTATTTTATTTTTTAAAAGGCGGAAGAATTTTTACAGATCATGAGCATAATTTTTAGTTTAAAGATATAAATGCTATTATAATACAGAAACAAAAATATAATACTTCGAATAGTCAAACAGTAGCGGGTCAAACGTTTACCGAATGCTGATCGAGGTAACTTTAACGTCTCTTTATAAAATAAAACGTTTAAAATTTCCACCAAGTTTCACAGGGGATTCCAGTTTGTAACTTCAACACTGCGGAGGCTTAGCGGGACTGAGCGAACTTTATTCAATAGGTTTAGAGACTATTAGATGTTAATGTGTGTTTCATAATGCTATGTATACTGTATAGCTGTTTAATACAATATGTTAACGGGCGAAAGTTTATGCTGTACAGTGTAGGTAATATACAAATTACATTATACATAAGTGGTAAATGTAAAAAATATGTAATGACGATTCAAAAGTGCTTCTAGAAGAAGTCTAATTTAATAAATAAATGTTTGAGTTTGAGTTTGAATTCCCTTTCCTCTATTTCTATTATTCCTATCCCTTTTGGTGGTGATTAAAAAAAGTTGACTATTTATCCATAAAATTATATCTAAATTAAATACAACCAGTTTTACAGCATTTTATAGTCTATCAATGATAATAAAATAAATTCTTAGGAATGAGTAGAATAAGCATAGTTCTTGTTCGTTTTAGGAATTTCAATAAAAACATAATATAGCAAATAATTGCATTTAAAATCCTAAATTCTATTATCAAATAGACACGAAATGATCAGTTATATCGGAAACCCCAACCGTATTATGCACACAATATTCTGTAACGAATTCTCCAAATATTTTTCACTGCATTGTAAGCGACTTTTCCCTGCTAAGCATTCTGTCTGTTACGGCTGTGACACTATCGAAGCTTGCAATGTATTTGTCAATTTTATTGGGACCGACTTTGGCTTTATGTTTTATGTTCATATTGCTTTTGCTCTTCTTTTAAAAAGGTTAATAATGATAGTTAAAAATTGTGAAGACTTTGGGAAACTTTAACGCTTATGACAAATAGTAGTAGGAAACATCTTTTTACCCGACTGATTAAAAATGTGTAATCACTTTGTGTAGTTAATTAGTATAAAATATTTTAATGGTTCTTTTTATTAAGATGTATGAAATATTTATCATTGAGTTCAATTTTAGGAAAACGTCTAATACAAATAACAATAAGGAAGAGAAACGAAAATGAGTAAAAATCAAATAGTACCTACCTAAAATTCTAAATGTAGAAAGGTGTCTTAAACGTATATTTTAAGAACGAACTAATCTACACAGGAACTACATAACACATAGCATACACGATTAATTCAATAGTTTCATGCATTCGAGAGGCGATTATAATAATTCAACAGAACACTATCTGTCTGCAGAGCCATTAAGCTAACTTAAGTGATATGAACTAGTGACGAATGTACGTCAACCACGGATGTATGGATTAATGTTTGGAGCCATTGATTTCATTGTTTATCTGTGTATGTGACGTAAGATATTAGGGACGTAGAATAGGTAAAGAAAATTAGCAATTGGAGATGTAAAAAGGGATTTAATATGTGATTTTTGAATAGGCTGTTGAGTAAGTGTCGATTGTAAAATGAAAAGCGTATGAAACTAAAATAAACATCTCATGAGAAGTTATTTTTCATATTATACAACACAATGTTTTAGACACAATATGTAACCAAGAAGAATTGGTAATAGCGTATCAATATAGAATTACTTGAGTTGACACACAGACTCCAAAATACTTTACTAGATATAAAAAAAATGATAGAAATATTACTCATTCCTTCAGGAATCATGTCTCTTAATTATTTCCCAAACCCCGTCGAAAATGATATACCATATTATGTACGATTAATCTATTACAAAGTTGGCACTGGCAATGTACGGCAAACCTAATTAACCACAGAATCTATCGATCCGCAAGAAACTTTTAGGCACAAAAGAAACTAAACAAATAGAGCCGATAGGGGTCAACTATAAACTTTCTGCGTATTTATCTAACGAACAAGGGATATGGGCTGTGGTCCGTGGTATCTTTTAGGTCACTTCATTATATTGACTTTAAAACCTTTGTTATTAGATTGTTAAATGGTATTGTAAAATACAATATTTCTTGTTATATAAATTTTTAAAGAATAGAAAAAAATCGAACACGAGGCAGGATTCATACCCGCGTCTTAAGGAATATAAAAATTTGATCACGAGTTGGGATTGAACCGCGTTTTCATACGTTCAAACATGCGTTTTCTGCCATTCCGTGACGACGCCTGACCAACTCGGCCATCCGTGATCCCGATATTTATAAAGCATTTCAGTGCCATATAATAAAACCAAAATATCAGATTCAATATTTCAATTTATCGTGATTAGGTAGGTGATGAACTGCAAAGGTGGCTGCAGTGACCATAGCAACGGGGTCAATGTTGACTTCGCTTTCTTTACATATGCGCAGCCGCCACTTTATTTTCTTTCTCCAGTACCAGAGTATAAAAATATTACACATAATATTTGAAAAGAAAGTACTTAGATATATTCCATATATCAAATGCTTCTAGTTCCATTACATCAGCTCTGTAAAATAGCACTTTATACATGATCTAAAAAATAAACCTGGCACTCTCGTGATTTATAAGGGAATATATACAATTTGCTATTCACATTATGTCCTCATAAATAGATCAACGAAAAAAGCGCAGACACGCCACTGAACGCAGGAGCGTATATTATGCCTCTTAAAAGCTTGTCACTCCAACACTATTTGTCATATGCTAAGTGATTTCCGCGGTACACGTATTTGTTGAATCACTGCCTCACTGCGGAGATATGTATCCCGGCAAAGGGATCGATGTCACTTGAGTAAATTTGCTACTTCTGTTTGAGTAGTTTTTTCTGACAAAATTGAGTATAACGTACGATATAGTTTGAAAAAATAATACAATTTATCATACTTGAAAATATTTTTTCTCGCTTTGTTTAGTGAATGTCTAAAAAACTATAAAAGTTTGAAATTGCATAAACCAAACTATTGCCGTTTGGGCCACATTATATTGTTAAAAAACTTAAATTTAAATATTATAAGAATACACGGCAACCCCACCAAAATAACACTTTTTTGTACTTATAAAATACAAGTAAATCCAGGGACTTCAGTGCAATGTTTAACTTTGAACATGCATTTGCATTCAGATTTCACCGTCAATTAAGTTTGGATGGCTTCTCAAATATCACGTATGTTGTGTTGAGTTATGGTAATGGCCAAGTTACATTAACGTACTCCAAACCGTTTGATATTGAATCACACAATACATTATTTATCTGTGACAGTGTTGTAAAGTACGTGTTCTAGAATTGAAAGATAGATCTCTATTTAGAGCGATGCATTGTTTTCTTAATAGTTTAAAATTAAAACCTATGGTAGTATGTCTGAAATATTCTCATACCTTAAAAGGACGACGAGAGATAGAAGCGTCTACTTGTGTTTTTCGTAGCGTCGTTATTAAATTTTCATAAAATATTAATATGTTATTTAGTGTTATAAACAAACCCACCAAAAACATAAATGTAAAAATTGGAGCCGAGTTCAACCGTTGACTTAATTTGCCAAAAAAAGAAATGAGATCTAAATGTGTGCCAAGTTCTGTAGACAGTCCAGAAATTTATTTACAAAGATTTATTAAGTTCTTAGGTGAACTGAAAACTCAATTGTTTTATTTTCCCTTAGAGAACAACGTTTATTCTAAAATATGATTTTTATAAATTTAAATTATATAATTATTTTCACAAAGCAAACAACTAATGACCTATTGAACCCCATAATTTGATGAGGCTAGTTTTACAAACTGTTTATATTTTGTGAGATTCTAAAAACTAGCCAAGTCAAATTAAAAAAAAAAAAATTTAAATTTAAAAAATCATATTTTAGAATAAACGTTGTTCTCTAAGGGAAAATAAAACAATTGAGTTTTCAGTTCACCTAAGAACTTAATAAATCTTTGTAAATAAATTTCTGGACTGTCTACAGAACTTGGCACACATTTAGATCTCATTTCTTTTTTTGGCAAATTAAGTCAACGGTTGAACTCGCCTCAAATTTTTACATTTATGTTTTTGGTGGGATATCATTACTTTTTGTACAGAAAATTACTCTGCAAATTTGATTTACTTTAAGAATATAATACTTTTTGAATACGATTTTTTTTTCTTGCGGTTTCTCTGTATGGTTTGTTTAGTATTATTTTCTATATTTTCTTGTATGTTATGAATGTCAGCGTACATTTTACCCTTTCGTTATCTGCAATTTTTAAAAATCGTTTTCTGTTTAAAAAAATACATGATTTTCTAAACATCCAGCGTGAATTTGTACTGTGATTTATACACACACTATTACCAAGATGCAAAGATCGTCGTAGAAGAATCGTCGCCTTACTCCATGACGTGACGGTATTGCCATGACGTGATCTTGAAATTTTACTCTCAATGCGCCTAAAGATTTTTCACTTAACTACATTAATATTAATATTACGCAAATTAAATCATTTCGACCTTCAACGAAGCCTTCTTCCATTACACTGAAATTAAAACTAAACTAAACACTCATAAATAAAGAATAAATAAATGTGAATATGTAAAATTAATAATTATGTATTATTTTTAACTGTGTGAGCAATATTTTTATTACAATTTTCTTTTATTTTACGTTTAATAACAGTTTTGAATAAAGAAATCATGCAATCGAAATAATCTGCCCTAGCGATACTACTACTAGCGCGAGTGAGTGTGATGTCAGAGGCGCATCGAATCCACAGATGTTTCGTGCTAAAATATGTAAACTTCAATAATCTATATCTCAGTCATTTATTGATGGATTTCAAAATTTTTTTCGGCCACTGATTAGTTTTGATCTATATTTTAACACTATTATGGTGAATATAATATTTTCTATTTTTATAAACTTTTCCATTTTTCCATACTAACAAAATTAATGTCATTGAAAAAAAGAATTAAATACAGATAAATTCAGTATTTTCTGATTTTTTCCTTTGTACACACACTATTACCTAGTTGATTACAAAATTTGAACTTTCTAGGTCATCTGGAAGTGGGTTAGGTTTTGTATATATCTATGAGTCAGTCAGTCTTAAAAATTGCGATTTTTGGATATTAATATCTACGCAACTGTTTAATCTGTATTTATGAAATTTAAGGTTCTTGTTTATCTTGGGGTCTTCATTATATGTACCAAATTTGGTTTGTTTAAGTTAAATAGTTTTCGAGTTATAAGGGGGTGAAAAGTGGCTCCAAATGGTTCGTGTAAAAATACCCACGGCTGCTGCTCGCCAGTTCTCTTCGCTTGAACTCGGCTTGACACGCTGCCGCGTGTCTAGATCAGGTACAAAATATCTGAAAGATAACAGTTTGCTACAGCAGACAAGCAGCAAACATAATTTTATTTGGGTAAAGCCTAACCTGGCTTACTTGTCTTTTTTTTACAAAAAGGTAACCGTTGCTGTAACGATAATGTGCTAAAGAAGCAATACGTGTTACAACGATATAGCTTGTTCCAAATATCAACGGTGTGTATTACTCACAAAACTAAATATTTAAAAGTCTGAATCGAGATGTGAAGAAAAACAAAAGAGTCGGCGAGTGCAGTTTAAAAATGCCACTACATCCCATATTGGATCAGAATTTTACAGTAGAGGAAAAATTACAAATTCACAACAGTGTGGTTAGGAGATTAGGGCCGATCCGCACTGTGCAAAGTTTTAAGCCGCGTACACACGGACCAAATGACGTAAGCCTTAGTGCTTTTTCATTGGGCTACACTTATAGTGGACAATCTTATTGTGCTAATTATATTGTTCTGTGTGGCTTTGTGACTGTCGATGAATGTGTAGGATTTTAGGCGAAGAATGATTAGCAAGGTTGGAATTAATTGTTGAATGATAGGTATATGAATGCTTATTTTTTTATGAAGATTGTATATTCAATGTTGAAGTTAGAGTATGCTTGAATTATAGCTTGAAAACTATATTAAGAATTGCATAAGAAATATTAGTGTTAATTTTTAAAAGTGAAATATGTACTGTGTTTCTTCGTGAGTAAGGTTTGTATTTTACATGTGCCTTTCTGGTTGATTTCTTAAGATGATTCGTCCTCTGAATTGAAAGTTCCTTATTTTTTGGTTATAGGTACTAGGCCTTGTATCTTCAAAGCTTCCACTTTAACCTGCAAGCCTAATTATATTATAAATAAGAAAAGTTGTATAAATAGTAGGCGTAAGAGCAACAACTGGTGTGGTAAAAGTCGTAGCAGTCATATAGTCATAATACATAATTATATTTAACATAAATACGATCCGGCAATACGATCGCAGTGTTCCCAACGTTGTGATCATCATGGGCGGCGTCTATCACCTACCACCAAGTGAGTCGCCTGCCCTATTGCTAGGGTTACTATATAAAAAAAAATATATCTTATTACAATAACATTATCATTATAAAAGAACTCTGATAATATTCGAAGGATATTGGAAGTGCATTTGCGAGACAATTTTTTCAAGTTAACGGTTACATTGGCGGACTGCCAGGATCCCCAGAGATTGCTATTTGCTACAATTTCAAATATTATTTCTGCGAATTCGATAAATGTCATAATTAATTTATCGTCGTGGATGTAACGACTTTTCTAGAATAATTTGAATTTTAATAAATACTAATATACAAAATATGAACACCATACGATTTTTATATGCATTCGTAGTTATGTGTACTAGCAGCAAAATACATTGAATATATTTTAGACATAAATCATGTTCCAACAAGGGGAAATTTTAAGTTTATAGATACGAAAATACTTTGCTTGTTTGATATTTTTATCGGTATAAGACAGAAAGATAATGTATTTATATAATTTTCTAAGACAGAATTGCGTGAACCTAGTTAATTATCAAATAAACGAAATCCAAACGCACGAGATATTAACGCTATCTTAATATCTAATTATAATATTCCCGGTTTAAATCCACGTAATGGATTCGCATTGCAATTAGAAATGCGGCGCTTGCCAAACCAAGTTCTTGACTTGATTATGCGAGAGTGAAGCAAACTTCTTTAAAAGGATTACGGGAATTCTTCGACAAAAATTAATTAGCGAAGCGGGGACTTCAGGTGAATTGCTAAGTGTGTTTTTTCGGGTTTAGAATGTCAGTTGCTTTATGAATAGAATTAAATTTTTATGTGTGTTTTAATTTAGTACACAATTGTGTTTGGTTATGTAATTTCTGTGTTGACAGAATCCGTCCTTAGGCTGATCGGTTATAGTATTCAAGAAGAAGAAGAATTAAAGTGGGTATTCTTATGTATCAGTTAGGTGGAATGATTGTTGAAATCATTGTTAAAAAAAGTCCTGCACTCATATACATCTTATCTTGCAACTTTTTATCTTCAAAATATTATGTATAAATGAGCTAACAGCTGAAATTCGATGACTTTGCACGATTTCTAAATATTCCTTTAATAAAAAGCCAAATTGAAGCTCAAATTCAAATAACGCCATTAAAATTATTCTCGTAATTATTATGGATCATTGTACACTAATAACCTTAATTAAACCTAATATTTTAATTGCTAGGGACCCGAAATGGGGGAATATTTAGATAACAACGAAATAAATTTTATCGTATCCTTACTTTCAGGATATAATCACATATCATAATATTATGTTCAATGTTATATTAAAAAGTGACTAAGTAGTAAGTGTGCTTAATATTTTAGAGTTATTTTAGAGTTTCTTTAGAGTTATTTTAGAGTTTCATGATAGTGTACAATAACTTAATTAATATGTTTATTTACTACATTTACTACTACTACATCTGTATCTATGATTTTCATTACTGTGCTTTACTCTAGTATCTACTATAGTTTAAATTTGTGTAAAATTATTAAAAGCTACCTATCAATAAAAGCAAAAAACATTTAACAATTGAATTTACAACATAAGTTAATAACAAAGTTTTTTTATTTTATGTCCAAAAGTTTCAGTACAAAAGTATGCAAATTGTTCAGTTTTGCATAATACTGAGAAGATTGCAGACTTAAGCAAAAGCATATGACACTGCCTGTTAATGAGTCTGGTTTAATATGTATTATAATAGACCTTCTCTGAAGAGCCTTGTACGGCCTCTAATTAATTTAAAACGCACCTAATTAAATTTGTAAATATCATATTTTGCAATAATTTTTGTTATTTTCGGTAGGTAATAATATAATATGTACTATAAATAGAATACGAATTTTTAAAAGAGCACATAATAAGAAAACGATTCTATATAACTTAACGATAGATAGTTTTTAAGCTTGGATAAGGTTGGTATTACAGAGCATCCCAACCTACGCCTGTGAACCTTTACTTGAGTTGTTCTATCCTACTAATGAAGAATTTAATTTCAATTATAGTTACACCTCGGGTTGTCTGCCACTTATTTTATTTTTGATAATAAGGATCATTAAATAGCATCCCTAAAATAAATCTGACACTAATAACAATTTGACGCAAGTCTTAAAAACAACGCTTATATACGCTAGTTCAGAAAAACTTCATATTATGGTATTATCCTGTGCTTAAAAACTATTTACGGATCAAGTTTTCAAATTATATAAAACAAAAGTACTGCTGCAATATTTATTTTACTTTCAATTGTTTTTCAGCTGGAATCAGCCCCAAAGATGGATCCTGGGGCTGATTGGTGGACCAAGTAGGGGGCCCCACCCGCCTCTGGCCTGCACTTTAGGATTTTCCTCTGCTTTTTCAGCACCTGCGTCGCGACTGCCGATTCTTGGTTGAAGTAGTATATTCCTTATTATGTCTGCAGCTATAAATGAAGATTTTGAGGTTTTAAGAAGAGCTTTATTTAAAATAGCAGTAGTAGGGATATATCATAGATTGATACAACTATAAGAATTATACCGGGTGTAATCGTTAAGTGTGCACAGGCGATTATTTCGTAACGATTACAGATCTCTATGACAGATACCTATCAAAAAACTTTAAACTGATATCGAAGGTACATTACCTAATGAGTAAAATGACAATAATAACTTTTTACTACTACATCAATACCAGAGCGCCGAGACAAACGTCAAAACGCAAAGGAATAAAATCCGCTAACGATACTAATTGTCATAAGCGTACGATATTTCGCTAAGGTTTTGTTCACTGTACCAACGACGAAGACGACCACAAACAAAATTTTCATCCAGTCGCAATTTAACAAAATTGTGAAAAACACACTTAAAAATAAAATATTAAAATTTAAAGTCGTTCTGGTGATTGGAATTTTTTATTGCGAATAATGAATGAAAACATAGATTTTTCGTACAAACGGTGGCTCTTAGAAAAAGATGTATTGGAAGTTTTTTATAGATAATTTTATAATCTACAATTTTGGTCTCAGATAATTATATGATTAGCTTATCGTCTCAGCGAAAATCGCAAAAAACCATATATTTTTTTTAATTGACTTCAAAATTTTTTTCTCCCGAGTATGACGGGAAATTTTAATATTTTATTTTGAACGAATTTTGTCTGGATGGGAATTTTGGTCGTTGTCGTCGTCGTCGTTGGTAGTGTGACCGAACCATTACTAAAATGTCATGAGCATATGTCAATAATTAGCGATAGCAGTTTCTATTCCTTAGCGTTTATTCTATTATCTGCCGTTAGTCTCGGCCTGCAGTCTATCCAAATATAAATAAATGATATTATTTCAATAATAAATTATATCCGTAAATAAATTATATTCTGTACCATAAATTATCTGTACATTCATTATAAATAATAAGAAGTTTTAAAATAAATATTACACCACTAGATACTTACTTGTTAAAGGTAGAGTCTGTACAATCCCTCGTGGAATATCTTCATTTTGGATAAGAATGATATCGGGTGGTGGTCGAAGACCACATCTACTGCATTCAGGGTAAAATCCATCCCGCGAGGCGGGGGACGTGGGTACCCCATTTTCTGGTCTGGAGAGAGCAGCCGGTAAAATCTGAAATATTCGTGTCACAGATAATTTTATAATACTATACTCTGTGTTATTTTACAGCGCCATCTAGTGTTAGTGAGAAGCTGTGAAATTTATACCTGGTAATCCTACCTAGTCTTCACTGATTAAGAATGTGTATTTATTTGTCTTTTGCGTTGCAACGGAGAAATTTCATAGCATGATTTTTGTTTCTGGAGATAGGGCGATGGAACATGTCATTCACATGGCGATTACCTTTGACCACGTGGGCGAAATCGCGGCAAACTTTTTAAGACTTAAGGGAATAAAAAAAATAGCTAACGATTAATTCATAGACAATCTATTCAAAAAACAATTTAAGGAGAATAATTTGTAATTAAAAATAGGTAATATATTTTACAGTACATACCAGAGCGATACAGAAGAGTGCCAACATCGTAGTATTTTTGTATCTTAATTAAATATATAAGCAACATTTCTCTTTTTATACAGTACATTTAGCTATGGTACCGCACCATAACGAATGGTTCATACGTGAAAATAACTGTTAACGGTTATTATTTTCATGTTTTTTTTACATAAACACTAATTAGTGTTTTGCCGAGAATCATACACCGTTTCTAAATATTTATATTTAGTTTATTTGCCTCAAAACTGATAAGGGTTTATTTGCCTCAATACGCTATAATGAGAAATGAAAGTAAAAATGTTACCATAAATTTATTTTCACACATTATGAACTCATCAATGTTTAAATATATGTAACAAGTTTTTCATATCTTAGGAAATATCTGCCTCCTTGGAGCATTATTTGTACTAAGATTATACTTGCTGCGCTCCGCGGTTTCATCAATGCGGCTCCGCTCCTGTTGGTCATAGCGTGATGATCCTATAAGCCTTCCTCGATGAATGGGCTATCTAACACTGAAAGAATTTTTCAAATCGGACCAGTAGTTTCTGAGATTAGCGCGTTCAAACAAACAAAAAAATTAACTCTTCAGCTTCATAATATTAGTATAGACTATACTACTATAGTATAGTCTTTGTTTGAACGCGCTAATCACAGGAACTGGTTCCACTGTGATAGTCTATAGATAGTATAGATTATCACAGTGGTACTAGAAGATCCAATCCAAGCTTTATAAGCAATCGAACTTTTAAATCACTTTTTATTGATTCTAGTTGAAGACTAGTTAAATTAGCTACCAAAGGTCTATTTATTTTGTTGTTTATGAAATGAAACAAGTGAATAATAGTACTATTTATTAAGATCAATTAATGCTATCGTTTCTCAATTCCTCGTTATTCCATCGACGTGCCATGAGATCCCCAACCATCTGTACCAATTGTGAATTGTTTTAACCAATCATGGTTAACTAAATCTGATACTTTAGCACCACGGTGGTGTTCCTTTGTGTTGGAAAATAAGTTCTTGGGATAATTTTCTGCGCCTATAAATGGTAAATTAAAAGGAAAATTATTATTACATCCATAAATTAGATCTCTATTAATTAGAAGTATATTCTTAATAACACTGAATATGACATCATTAAGTTTAAAAGGCTGTGGTTTACTATTTTTTTGAAGTGAAAACTTCTTTAGCGGCGTTGAGCACTTTTTCTGTAATGGGTATAAAATCTTAAACTCGCGTCAGGACACGTGACCTGATCGAAAAAGCGTAAGACGGATGGAGAGTAGACAGCTATCCCCTCTCTACTACGCGCGTTTTCACTTCTGCCGGCACTCCCGGAGTGCAACCCGTCTTTTTTTTTATTGAGATTAGGATTAGCTGGAATAGTCTAAAATTGTAGTTATACCCTTGAGATTAATTTCCACTACAAAAATTAATAAACTTGAGCAATCAAAATTGTAACAGTCTGTATTTAAGTAAACTCATAAATTGTTTTATATATACGTATGACCAAACATTATAGCTAACTAGGTTTCCGCCCGCGGCTTCGCCCGCGCAGTCAAAGAAAAACCCGCATAGTTCCCGTTCCCGAGGGATTTCCGGGATTGCGTCATTTTCCCGGGATAAAAAGTAGCCTATGTCCTTTCTCGGGTATCAAAATATCTCCATACCAAATTTCATGAAAATTGGTTCAGTAGTTTAGGCGTGATTGAGTAACAGACAGACAGAC
>CAJQZM010038168.1:0-60005 GCA_907164665.1 Colias nastes | reverse complement strand
ACCTTCCAGCTTCCGTTCATCACTACTTTTTGGGACACCCTGTATATCGTTAGCATAGTCAGTATCTTACTTTTTACATTATTTTTCTAAGAATTTAGGTATACCTTAGGATTTTATTTATATAAATAATAAAATGTATAAATAAATATTTCAGGAAAATTTTTCACACACGGCACGATCTGATCCCATATTAAGCTTTCGCTTGTGTTATGGAAACCAGATGGCTGATAAACATAGATACATATATAAATTTAAATAAATACTTATATAGATAATTAACACCTAGACACAGAGCGAATATTATCTATGTTCATCACACAAATATTTGCCCCGGGTGGGAATCGAACCCACGACCTCTGGCTTGGAAGGCAGGGCCACTACCAAGCAAGCCAACCGGTCAGTCATAACCTTCCTTTCATTTCGTAATCTCGAAATAGTTCTGAAAGCTATGACGGAATCACCCTGTGGGAGGCTTTGGCAAGGTCATGAATTAAATCGGCTTACAAACTTCTGCACTGTAAAATGTTTTGTTGCGAGATTTACAGCTCAGAGCTTTTAAAAGTTCTGGATATATATAATACCTATTATGTACTTTTACGCCCTAAAGGCGTTAGTACACCGACGCATTCGCGTGCGCCAGCGAAACAACGAAAAATCTGTCAGTAGTGTGGCAGGATTTCGCATATGATATGTCTCACTCTAGCACATAGATAGATGAAATAGTTGCGTCCTTGTCAGAATTGTTTCGCAAGGAACTGCGAAATGGCCATTACACAGACGCATTGCGAAAAAGTTGCGAAAACATTGCTGTGTCCTAACGTTCCGCAGATATTTCGCTACGCAGTAGTTTCGCAGAGATTCGCTGCCGCACGCGAATGCGTAGGTGTACTAACGGCGTTAGTAATTGTCAATTATATCACGTAAACATACACTACATTTTTTTAACTAAGTAATTTAAAATTCTCATCTTTCTTTAAATTTAGAGTTACACCGAAAATAATTTTTCTCTAAATGTAGAGTTACACCGAAAATCAGTAAATAAATTATATAATTTCAGTATTATTTTACTTAACTATTTACCTATTATTGAATGTAGTTTCCGTTTGTACTTTACAAGCTCATCATAGACAAATTCTACCTACTAATAGGTATTACAAATGCGAAAGTTTGTTAGGATATATGGATGGATGTTTGATACTGATTTACGCAAATAATTCTGAACCGATTACAATAAAATTTGGTATGTAAGTAGCTGAAAACTCAGAATAGGTCATAGACTTTTTATCCCGGAAATCCCTCAGAAATGGGAATAATGCAGGTTTTTCTTTGAAAACGCTGGTGATGTCGCGGGCGGAATTCTAGTTTTACATAATGCAATAGGTAGGTACTATTACTAAGTCGTTCGTGGGTTGCTGGAAGAGGGTCAAACTATTTGAACGGTGTTAGAGTAGGCAGATGATAATCAATTCGACCATGTTCAATCTTAGCTATTTGGTACTACTAATAACATAACACATGAACAAAGAGCCATGAATCAATCAATACAGAGATGTGATGTCGTATTTGGCTACGGATATTATTTTTGTATAAAATATTTTAATTAGGTATTCATTGTTTTTTTTAACATACCTAGACTTTATCATCGGCCGCGGCGTTTCGAAAAGAAAATGGATGAAAACGCTTTCGCACGTTTTTTCCCGGGATATTATATTATATAGTTTAATATATTATATCCATCTTATTCAGATTATAAAATATATTTTAAACCACATAAGTTTAGTATTAAGTTTATTGTTCATGCCTCATGGTGACAAAGCGAAATACATTGAGGCTTAATAAATGACGACATTATAATTATGTAGCTATGTATTTTTAGCTATAGTAGTACCCACATTCTGTATCTCGGTATCTTGTTTTTTTTTTTAATATAATATGAATATGAATAATAATAATGAATTTCGAGGGAGAATTTCAATGTAATAGCGACTGTATGTCGTTTAAAATTTGATGTAGAAAAGAAAATTTACTCATTATTCCTAAAAGTAGGTACCTAACTATTGGTCAACGGAAGGAATTAGATCTATATAATTAACTAGGTACCTATGAGATAAAAATCGTCTGCTATGGTTATTTATAGCCAATTTCTTTTGAATTTCAAATTATAGATAGATTCGTGGTACAGCAATCAGGATATATTTTGAACATTTATTTTCACTGGTGTACTTATTCTGTAATCTTCCGAGTTGTGACATTTTTAGTTTTAGATTTTGACACACAATTCACTAGCTCTTTTATACTCTCCTATATTATGTCCCTTAATAAGATTAAAATTATTTAAAAAATTCGTGTCAGCGTAAAAGGTATTCTTGTTATAATATACCGACAATGATAATAATTATTTATTTATTCATTTTATTTTTACATACATACCTAATTACCTAGCAGGGTTGGCACGATTAAATCATTTTGATTTAAATCATGATTTAAATCATGATTTAAATCAACCGATTTTTTCAATAAAAATCAATGATTAAAACAAAAAGGTTTGGTTTGGTTACTTTCTTTCACAGAAATCAACATAAAACATATTAAGATATCTTAATTAAAAACTAGGGTCGTTTAAATCTGAGGGATCAATATCACTATTATAATACCTATTTGAATAAAAAAACTAGTTTTCCAGCCTTTTCGACTCCCAGTCGGTTTCTTAATTTGCTGTGAATAATTCCAAATGTAGAAAACACTTTCTACAGCAGCTGAAGAAGCTATCGCTCCAAACAATTACATTCAATAGCACTATACTAGACTAAAGGGAAATCCCCGTACTGTCTCTTTAGGCACGCGGCGCGTTCCGTTTCGCACAAAAATACAGTTACTTAAATAATAAAATGAAAAAATCAAAAAAGTAATGATTAATTAGGATTTTTTCAATAAATCGTGCTTTATTCGATTTTTTCAAAAAATCATGATTTTTTCCAACCCTGTTACCTAGCTTACAGCTATTTTATTACAATACTTATACCTACCTACTCGTTCTGCGAATCTGTGTAGGTACCAACCACAGATCACAGAAACTAAAGGGTACCAACATATCGATCTGACGCAAAATCAGATCATCTGACTGAACACGAGTTTATAATATAAGCAAGTTTGTGAATAAAATTAATTCTACAATCAAGTGCTATTTATTTATTCCAAAAAATATGCTCATAAAATATATTTTATAATTCAGAATACCTTCAACTGGTCAAATATTTAAAAAATGTAGAGTCGCTGGCAAATTAAATATCTCAACAGTTTCAACATTACTCGTAATTCTAGATAATATGATTGGGTTACGTATTCAGTATTTGTTGTAAGTATCCGAAATTTAATATAAGTAGGTGGTAATATGTTTTTATTGAATAGATGGTTTTATACCTTGATAGAGGCACATGAATAATTAATCATGTGTTAGAGGTAGGTAAAGTAATTATTAAATTATATCTGTGTAAATAAATATTATAACTTTAAAAGCTGTATGCTATGAGAGCTGTATGCTAGGATAGAAACAAAAAAAATCCTAAAACATCACTCTACGATGAATACAGACAGGTCACAGACAAATTTTGCAAATATGTAGTATGCGATCCATCGACGAACATTCTTGCGAATTAGGAAGACTTTTATATAAAAGGCGAAAAAAGTGGCCATCTTTAAAGTACAATATGCAGCAGGTCAACGATTGGCGGTGAGCGAATAAACGCACGGCGAATGGGGCGACCACCGCCGCGCTCCCCGACTATCACACAGCGGCCCGGCGCTAAGCAAACAATCCTTATTCCTTAACATGTTTGCCTTTCCTTGCACTGTTTACTCTTTGACAGCAGTCTTACAGGTCGTTAACACGTCACGCCTAACTGGCGGACAATGTCAACAGAATCTACAGTTTCATTAAATCACCAGGCCCGTCATTACGGGGACGACAAACATCAGTAGGTGTAGCACAATAGCGCATCGGATGTTTAATGAGTGATGCATCCTTGTTTCATTTGTTAATTAAATCACGATTAGCTTAGAGCTTCTTAGAAACTGATGTTGGTACAATCATCTTTTTCTCGGTTCAGGTTAATTACATGCAAGGAGTTGGAATACCAAACAACTTGCCTACAAAGAGTTTCTAATAAGGACCGATAAGAAACTTCACAATTTTCAATCGAAGTTCGATACTTCCAAATAATTAAGCCACAATTAAAACGAAATTTTAGTCATTTAAAAAATATCAACATCAGATAATAATAAGCTCTTATCAGTAGATTCTATTTAACTAGGCGGGCTTAATCCTCATGAATTGATATCTTGATAAGGTCCGGATTATCGGCGAACATGAAAGCGGCTAAATGAATTTTTAATCCCGCTTTTCCTTCGTGTCCATACCATATCTTGATTACGTCGCAGCAATGTGATACCATGCACACACTTTGTTCATAAAGTTTAAAACTAACATCTTTGTTATATTGCTCACGTAATAAAGGCTATCAATATTATATAAGAAAGATGTTACCGATAAATAACAGTAGGTACTTTAGCACTCAGAAGTCGCGTAAGTTTGAAGGCCGAAGCAAATCATATAGAAGCGCCATGCGTAGTAGAGTTTTGTTCAGGGTTTTTCCTATTTTATTTTTAGTTTTTACGTTACGAACATGTTTTTAAGTAATTATACCTACTGTACTGTATCTTCTGCTTAAAACACAGGCATACCTAAGTGTAGGTATATAGGTAAATATAGCGATATATTTTGTACCTATAGTTTTCATCTTAAGCTTGGGTAGGCGTTGAGTGGTGTGCTTTTTTGGCTTTTGATTCTACATACTGAATAGATGCATTATTAAAGATGATTAGGAATAACTTTGAAGGACCTTTTGTTATACTGATTTACTCATAAAATATTGTTACTCTATCGTTCAATGATATGCAGTATGAAAATAATTAAAAAGTTGCAAATCGTATCAGTACAGATATTAAAATATCTACATTAATCCTTCTTTCCTGCTTATAAAGTAATATCTAATATATTTTAAGTACGAAATGTTTTGTTTTGATACATAGGTACTTTTTAGGGTTCCGTACCTCAAAAGGAAAAAACGGAACCCTTATAGGATCACTTTGTTGTCCGTCTGTCCGTCCGTCCGTCCGTCTGTCAAGACCCTTTTTCTCAGGAACGTGGAGGTATGAAGCTGAAATTTATATCAATTACTCAGGTCTACTGTCCCTTGAAGCTGTGAAAAAATCAAACTTCTAAGCCAACGCAATCAAAAGATACAGCCGTTTATGCCGCAAATTTTCGACACTTGCAAGGGAATCAAAACCTACAGGGTGCTTCCCGTGAACTCAGAATCTTGAAATTTGGTACGAAGCAACGTCTTATAGCATAGATAAAGGAAAAATTACGAAAACCATAAATTTTTAGTTTCATCACATAATATATTTTTTTTTAATAATTTTAAACTTACTACCCATTTCCTCATAAACGCGTAGAGGTATTAAATTGAAATTCATACCAAATACTCAGGTCTATAACGAACTTTGTAAACCTTGCAGGTTTGTACGGAACCCTCGGTGCGCGAGTCCGACTCGCACTTGGCCGGTTTTTTGTATGTATATTTATGTATATCGGCTTGCAAAAGATAGAGCCGATTTAGTAAAATCGCAGTAAGTATACATACCTATACCTGTTTAGTGTGGTACTATTTAAGAATCGATTTTGAATCTTCAAAATAGTTTATGTACTTAATTCTAACTAGGTGGGTACCATTGAATCGGAAAAAAGTTTATACGGGAACTGAGCAACTGCTCGGACAAGACAAGAGACAAGTAACAAATTGGTGCCAATAAAAATAAAAAAATATGAAAATTCGCACAAATTTTACGTAGGTATGCCGGGACAGCTATAGAATATAACTTGCATGCCCCGACGCGGACGTTCATGCTATTGTTATTGTTCATGTTCATGTTGTTGCTCCATTATGTGCCTTAACAAAAATGTTAAAAAAATTGCTGAATTTGTTAAGCCGTTCTAGATTTTTGTGCTTAGCAACACATTTGGCGATTCTTTTTATTATATACATAATAATATGTACCTACTTAGGCTCATTTTGGCGGTATAAAGTGTTTTAGATTTTGTAACGTTTAAGTACCTACTTGTCCACTATCGGATATACCTACGTTTAATCGGCTAATCCATTTTCATGAATTGGATGAGTCACACATATTATATTAATTAATTTTAATAGGATAATAATTTTCGACTTTAATATTGATCAGTTTCGTTCTCTTGGTTTACAAGATTACATTGATAAAAAATTATAAATTAAAATTATATCTAAGGTACCTACTTAAATATATGTACTAAGTATAAGCTTTAGGAAAATAAATATAAATTATTTTTTTAAGCTCAGATCTCAAGTCTAGTTAATTAATTTTGTAGATTGACTGATATAATAAAGGTAAGTAATTTTGAATATCCTTCATTGTGTATGACACTAAAACAGGGAAAATAGTTGTACATTTAGGTACCCTTAAATATTTCCATCCGGTGATATTCTAGGGATCCAGGAAGGAACGTTACGCAAATATGTAGGGTAAAGTCATTGAGGTATTATTATAAGGTAGAGAGGACACCACGAACAAAATCTGTGCGACAAGCGCGGCGGCGCGGGGTGGCTAGTGAGTCATACACTTTGTAGATATTCTGCCTCTTATTACTTAAAAATTAAAACCGATCAATGTAACAAATAAATGTTGTTAATCTTATTAAAAAATATGAATAAACTTATCAATTAAAACCAATCAATGTAACAAAAAAGAAATTAGTTTGAGACGATTGACTCTAACTAGTGTTACAAATAGTGTAGTAGCGATGGCCTCTCTAGTACGTAGTACATAGTAACTCAATGGTACCTATTTGTATTAATTGTAGGTACTTAATACAGATATAAATAGATAGATACGCTACATAATAGATGTCATGGAAACTTATTGTAGTTACTCAACCATCTTTAATTTTTCTCACTAATTGTTCTTCAGTGTTTACTCAAGTTCGTCGACGTAGTAAATAGCACCAATAGGAGATCAGTTTATCTTTACTGATGTTTGTTTGTCACGTCACAAATCACAATTATTTCGCATTTAGATAAGAATATTTGTAATACTTAATGTTATCATCGTATTACACTAGTTATTTGGGGAAATCTATGTTACCTAAAATGTTGTAATATGTATTAGGTACTTTATTATGTCATTATTTATTAATATTATATTATATTATGACGTAGGATTCAGTTGACAGACACTGTGGAAGGCTTACGTAAACGCCAAACGGTAAAGTGAAAAAAAGTTACGTTTCTTCAATTCTTCATCATCTTGATGTAAAAAAATAAATCTATCGAAATTATCTAATACCTACATATTAGCAACTGAGAATAGACAATAAATAAATGTGAGGTATTTCTATAGGTAGGTAGGTACCTAAATGTTTTTTTTTTCAGATTGAATTTATTTCAGCGTGTCTGCATCTATATTACCTACCTGCATGTAAAGGAACTTTGCGATCAAACATAAGTCATTACCAGAAATATTAAATTAATGTCTCAGACTCTTTTCAACTACAGTAACAAAAATTCGACTGGCTATTCATGATGATTTTTGTGTTGTGATTTGTGGTAAACTGATTCATATGTAGAGATTTAAAAACATTTTATTTAACTACAGCCTTGCAGCAATTAAGCAATGTTCTTTATTAATACCAAAACAAATATAAAAATGTATTCATTTTATAGGATATTTTACACATACATTAAGATCTAAACGGAGATAATATAGTTAGGTATTTACGTTTGTATGTTAGAACTTAGAACACATTTGCCATCGACAGGTTGAATATGTGATGCGATTTGACGTGAACGAAGATTTATGGTTATTGCTCTTCTTATTTATTGTGTGGTATAAAATACGTTGAAAACCGTTTTGGACTGACTTTACATGTTTTTGAATAATTATGTGCTTAATCCTTCCTAGTAAATAAGAGTTCTAAAATATGTCATGGGTCATGTGCATAATTTTAGATATTTTATTCGGTAAGGTGGCGCTAAAATATATAACTTTGAATTTATATCAGCTATATTTTATTATATGTTATTATCATATTGGAGATATAGTTACCTACCTACCGACATCGAACAGGATTTTAGTGAACTGTATGGATGTCGGCAAAATGTAAAGGTACAACTATTAATTAAACCAATAAACTTAAACCGAAGCCTTTCAGAACGTACCTATGTATTTCCATTGTCTATTTCTTTGTAACGTTTCAAAGAATACACAATAACAATAGGCATGTTTATGTGTAAGTTGTAACGTAGGCCGGAGGTAGGCGCTATTTCAGCATGTGACCATTTTGCGAAGTGAAAAAGTCGGCTTATCTCAAACGACGTGTTCTGAAAAGGCGTCCGAGTCAAAATATGTACAAACGCTGGCCGTAATGGGCTAAACAATAAAAAATGGATATCTTATTTAAGTCTGAACAATAAGTGCGGTGCGTTGAGTTTGGAGCTGCTCGTTTCAATAGTAAGTTTTACGATGTCATAAATGCAGCGTCTTTGTCCACGGCTCGGTCAATAAACGCCCGGTAAAGTTGCCCTTACCAAAATTCCAAGTTTAAATCCGACTGGTATTATGGCGTCGTTCCTACGGGTGAATTAATCATTGTTGTAAATATGTTTGGCTCAATCGCGATGGATAATTTATAACATATTTTTATATAAGTTTTTAAACACCAGTGGGAATAGTTGTCTCCGGGGCCTGGTATCTAATTAAGACTTCATAGAAACCAATTAATTATAATGTTAGCATCTGAAATTTTTGGTGAAGGTAATAAAAGCGTGTTAAAAAAGGCAGATAAGTTAGTAGATGGAATACCTAAATAATTACTCAGTTTGAAGCTTTTTAGCTATTTCAGCTTATAATAATTATAGATGCTTTATAAAGACATTTTCAGTTTTTAAATCCGAAGATAAAGAAAAGGTACCTTAGAAGTTTTATAGGTAGGTACGATATTTTTGATAAGTTGAAATGTCGAGTATCGGAGCCGGAGGAAGGAAAAAGAAAATTTTTATTTTATGATTATTGGACACCGTTAATCAAAGTCATGTTATGGCAACTATTCAAAAGACGATTAACTTCATCTATTCGTAAGAATTTTTTTCTCAATTTTATTGTTTGCAGAATTTATGAGCTTTGTAAATAATTCAAATACCTACTTACTAAAGGAAAACGACTCTGAGCTATTTCAAAAATATCAGTTTATAAGAAAACTTTTTTGAGAATGATAGCTTTTTATAAGTGACTTTTCGCCCTGGCTTATTTCAGGAACTACTTACTTTGTAAGCATACTTACCTACTACTTAATATGTAGTAGTTCCTATTTGAAAAAAAATTGTATAAGTATGTACTTTCATCATAGGTAACTGTTTTCATAGGTAGAGCATGAGTTTTTATAATATTACTTAAATGTTTTCTAAAATTACTTAAGAACTTGATTTCTAGACCTTATAAAAGTTCCATTAGATATATAATATATATCTAGTAAATAATATTGAATGTAATAAAATGGAGTTACATATAATGTTTTATAATATCTATATTGAGATAGGTAGGGTAGACTGGGTACAGTAGTGACAATTTTAGTTTGTCCGCCTATATTTTTTAAATTATGCTAATAATCTGAACAAAAACTGTGTTATAATGTAGTTTATTCATTGGTTAACGACTTAATGTTAAAACTTTAGGCCTAAATCAAATAGTTAAATTATGAAAAATATTTATTTAAACAAAGGAAGATTGTCACAATCGACCACATCCCAGGGGCGGTTGTGACAGTACTGGGGGTCAATAGTGACAGTATGAAAATTATGTGAAATGATTACCTAAGAGGATAGAAATGCTCTAAATGATCACGAAATACTTTTTCATGACTTTACTGATTACTTACATTACAAGAAATATTTATTTTTTATAATATGACTCATTTAACAAAAAATACTTTCCTAACAAAAGTGATAAAATCTGGTAACAGTTTAATCTTTCACAACTTTCATGGCACTAAAGTATCTTTAGATATATTATCAGTCTCCATTAATACTGACTTTCTATAATAGTCTTCATTAAAAATTAGTAAAAATTACAATACTTATCAAAGAAATGTCAATCACATTCATAATCACAATAAAACTTATGTTTGTAGGAACTCTACTTTACTTTGAAACAAAACTCCAAACGTAATAAAAGTGCTCATCTTTCAAATAAAAAATAAAAATATTCTCATAGTATCTTTCAAACAAAAAAAAAACAAAATTATTCTCATAGTAAAGTAGTAGCTATGTGAAAGTCTAACAAAATAAGTATGTAATAATATGCAGCACTGCGCAAAGAAGTCCTGCGTTTTACTTCATCATACGCATCTTCGTACTGCGACACAGTACACGGTACACTCTTTGAGTTTTTCTGATGCGATTTCTAGGCATCTAAAACAAAAACAACAGATTTTACTTATGTCACAACCGTACCCGGTTAAAGTGTCACAACTGTAACCAGAGACTGTTTTTATAAAAATACAATCACCACGCCAAGACAAAATAACCTACAATAAATGTAATTATTTATATTAAACTGCTAATATGTGAATTACACTCAATACCCTATCAGCATAGATATTACAGTAATTTGGAAATGAAAATGAACGAAAAAACTTACTTTTTGGCGGTTAAAATCAAAATGGGCTTCTGCTCACGTACTCACTGCGCGGAAAATGATGCAACCCTGTGAAACAGGTTGAGACGAGCAAGCCGCTCCTCTTTCCCCTTGCATGACCTCTGCTATTCCCTATATTTTCGAAAATATGACGACTGTCACTACCGGGACCTGGCACAACTGTACCCAGTCTACCCTACCTACTATCGTGAAAATATCTTGACTGTAACGGGAAACCCCAGTGTACACGATTTCTAGTAATTACAAAAACAGTTGCAAAAAAGGTAACTAAAACAAAGTATTATTGTCAATTGTCAAAACTCAAAAGGTGCCGACGGTAATCCCCGATGAAGAACCCGACCTAATTGTCTTAGTGGATATTTAAGTAATCTGTTTATGAGGTACAGCTATTCTTATTGTGCTTTAATGAATGGGCTTTCGACTGTTTATTTTTAATGAAAATTAGTTCGCTTCTTGTGTTATCCTTTACCTTTAATCTAAAAGATTACTGGTCAACATGTTCAGACAAATAATGACATAGTTGGGAATAAAAATGTTGCATTTTAAAACAATAAAATGTATTCTTCGTTTTCCAAAATAACACGTAGCCTGTGCCTGAGATCCTCAGGAAAAAAGTGAGAAAAGAATGCCACTATACGCACACTGATAACAAATATAATATTAAATATAATATCTAGTTGTTAGTGATGTAGAGTGATTTCTGTTAAATGATATTTTTCGTTTATTTGGTAGTTTATATTCTTTCGAAATACCCCACTTCTTAACTCAACAAAAATATTATGAACAGGCGTACCTAGGTTTACCAAGATTTTATAAGACAGCTGATGTCTCTTAATAAATAAACGTAATGGTCCGGGAGCCAGCAACAGATTTTATGACCAAGTTCCTCTCAAGCGGTAATTAGTAAAATGCATCAAAGCCTCGTGAACGTCAGCTGGAGCTCGGTTGGGGGGAAGAGCGGTTGTAGCCTCCCACGCACGTAGGAAAAAAAATACATTCATTCATTTCCTCTCAGCTAAAAATTTGTCAAATTGTAGCTAACCCAATATCTCAACGAAAAAAAACAATCAGCTGGTTACAACATGGTGTCTCGAATAGAATGACACATTAACAAAATCATCGAGATACGTGGAATTCCATCAACATATATATAGCACACATACATATCTGCTAGCACAATCCCTCCTTTTACCCATACTTGACTACGCCGATGTAAGTTATGTTGATATTTCCGTAGACCAATTAAACAAGCTCGAACGTCTCCAAAATCTTTGTATCCGCTTCATATTTGGTCTGCGGAAATATGACCACGTCTCTGAGTTTCGTTCTCAGCTCAAGTGGCTACCCATTCGATTTCGCCGGGATGCTCATGTGCTGCAACTACTATATCAAGTTAATTAACCCCAAAACACCAAAATATCTTAAGGAAAATTTTGTGTTCAGAGGAGAAAACGGGAACTCTGTCCGCTCATCGGAAATGCTCCGGATAAGAATGCCAGCTCATCATACAGGCTTTCTGGGTAACTCCTTCACTGTTCGTGCGATTAAATTATGGAATGCACTGCCGGAACCAATCAAGAAGGCGCAATCTTTGAATATTTTTAAAAATATGGTCCGTGATCATTATTTTTCTCAGTTACCCTAGTGTATATATTATGTGTAATATATTATATATTTTATTAGTATATATATTAACTATATTATTTTTATCTCTTCTCATATGCATGTAATCTATTTGTGTGTATGTAAGTATATTATTTAATCTCTTAATTTTGTGGCTTGTATATTATGCTGTTTTTATTTTATATCATTTTTTATAACTCTTCTTCTTTTTATTTTTGTTCATATATTTATTTATGCTCTGCCCTACTCCTATCCTTTACTTAATTTCTCTCTGTACAACCGGTTGTCTGGAAGAAATCGCTATTTAGCGATAAGGCCGCCGTTTGTTACAATGTATCCTAGATTAAGTCTCAATTTGTAATTTTTAAGAGCAATAAAGTATTAATAAATAAATAAATAAATAAAAATAAACATAAGTCCCCGTAAAAGATAAGTAATAACTTTATGAATTATATATTATACTATTATTTTTTTAATAATTATAGTTAACTAATGTTTTTAGTGTGTTATTTCATATAATTGTTACACTTTTAGGTAGTTATGTGAATTTGATGATATGATAGTTATTTTTAAATGCAGTTTATAATATTTGTAAAAACATGTTTACCGATGTGGCTGAATGCAAGCCACGCCTTTGCCTATAAAATAGTAAAGTATCGACACGACCCATCATACGAGCAATCACTAAGACGAACTGTCATAGGAATCAAGGTTCGCCGTGCCGAGTATAGGTATAATAATGCTTCTTGAATATTCTTTTCGAATGACGTATGCTCGTCTATACTAAATGCACGTTAGTCCCCTTCTTTCTTACTTCTCCCAAAAAATCTTTCACAATGCTTTACACAAAAGGGCCGTAGTACCCCGATCATGCGCAAAACTAACCACCTCCAAGCGTACCTTATTACTGTCTATAATCTATATTATGCTAGCGTGTGTTGCTTGAATTTTTAAAAATAACGATAATAATTATTAAAGATACGTCATTTCCTCCCAGATGAAAATTTGTGAGCTGATTGTTAATATATTGTTGCGATAAATAAAAAAAAATCAGCTAGCAATAAGTCGAGGAAAACCTAGTCAGTTGATGCATATAAATTGGCAATAGATGCTTCTGTCTAACTCCTATGTAATAACTTTCAAAGTATCAGCTGACGGTTTTTCCACCAAGATACAGCCAGCTGACCTATATATTTATCCACAGTTACATATAAGCTATCATCAGGTAAATTTTTGTTTGAGAGGAAATCACGGAAAATAATTTTTTTTTTCATGTTCGAGACACCAGCTGACGTATAATACACCATGTTGTAACCAGCTGATTATTTTTTTTCGTTGAGATATTGGGTTAGCTACAATTTGACAAATTTTTAGCTGAGAGGAAATGAATGAATGTATTTTTTTTCCTACGTGCGTGGGAGGCTACAACCGCTCACCCCCCCAACCGAGCGCCAGCTGACGTTCACGAGGCTTTATAATACTATACTCTGAATTCTGATGCGTCTGACGAATTATCTCTTGAGAGGAAATAATTAACCAAATTTGCACCTGGCTCCCGTACCATAATGCAAATTCTCCTCGATATTCTTCCAAAAAAGTAGCTAATGCAAATTCTCCTCGATATTCTTCCAAACTTGAAAAATCAATGTTTTATTTCAAACCAATCCGTTTAGTTACAATAGGATTATAAGTGGTTTACAACTATTTGGTCGATGTTCCACGTTTGCCGCGCTCACTCAGTATGCTCTATAATATTGTAGTTCAGTAGAAGCCAATTAAATTTTATTGCACAAAATTACTACAGATCGTATCGGTAGATGTAGTACATTTTCGGTACATACTACGTGTACACACGTTCATAGTTTTGTACAGAAAATAAGGGATATAAATGAACATTAAACTATTTACAGGTACTAACTATATTTAATGTAATATACCTACAGGAAAAAGTTGAGGTACGAGCACAGAATACTTAAGAGTAGCTAACGCTAGTAGGAGTCAAATCGAAAATCGAAATTAAAATCTATAAATTAACACATTATACATATATACCTACATCAAATTTATAAATTAACACATTATACATATATACCTACATATAAATACTGATTTTAATTGACCAAATATATCTATTCTACTGCTTGTATATTATTATTATTACACTTTTATTATTGCTTTAAATTCATAATTAATTATTCTATTTTTATTATACTTATATATACATACTTGATTGGAGGCGCAAACTATTCATCTGGGTATCTGGCAGAATTATCAGCGTTGTGGAGCTTGCTCCCACAACATTATGCTGAGCCAGGGCCTAATTGCAGCCAGTGCGCAATACACATAATACATTTGTGTACTTATAACTATTGTAATTTGTAAATTCCTTATTATTTTATGTTATTTTATGTTTGTTTTCCCTTTTTTGTATTGTGTATTATTATGTATGTTCTGTTGGTTGCAATAAATCTTTTGTATTATTATTATGTCTCTCTCCATAATACACGGGTACCACCAGAAGGAAGATACCCGGTCCTTTGGAAGGCTTACGTGGGGACACAGGTCCAACACGCAGAGGCCCTTTAGAGAATTTAATGTGTTGTGGGACACCAGCCGCAGCCTGCCCATGACTGCACTATAGAGATACAGCCCTGGGCAGTCCGCGGCCAATGTAGGACTATTGTAGAAAAATGGAAATGAATAAAACTGGGTTATGGAAGGGGGTGTTAGATGGACTGGTATATTGGTTCTATGGGGACTATGGACGTCTGCCTTTTCAATATTAAACATTGAAAATTATGGCAGACGGTGACTCGCCAGTTCGGTCGATGGGCTCCCAAAAAGGTTACCGACAGTGGCAACAAGGGGGCAACATCAGCTGAACGGCTAGGGGTGTAGAGAGGTGCGGCACCGGTTTCACCATCGCGGGCCCGCGAGCCCGGAGCGGGTTTCCCCGCTATTACGCCATTAGACACTTCCACCCCCGAGCATATAGCTCTGGCGGCTCCACTCTGGACGGCCAACAAAGGCAAGCCAGAGGTGGGGGATCCTGAACCTCGTCATTGTTCACTCCGAACTGCCACTGGGACAGTCCAGAGGTGAGGACAGGGACCTCCCCCGGGAGCGCTCGGTTCCCGCGGGGTCGCTACTCCCCGACACCTCGCCACAAGGTGCCCTGCGGGGTGACTGACTGCACGGTTGGGATATCTATTGTAGATATGCCATCCGGGGGCGATGGGGTCGTCACATCCCTACGCCTTTATTATTATTATGTTTCTCATCTCCATAATACTCGGGTACCACCAGAAGGACGGTACCCGGTCTTTTGGAAGGCTTACGTGGGGACACGGATCCAACACGCAGAGGCCCTTTTGAGAGTTTTAATGTGATAAGGGACAGCAGCCGCAGCCTGCCCATGACTGCACTATATAGAGATACAGCCCTGGGCAGTCCGCGGCCGATGTAGGACTATTACAGAAAATGGAAAGAAATAACTGGACTATGGAAAGGGGTGCTATGTGGACAGGTTACTGGGTCTATAGGAACTATGGCGTCTGCCTTTCTACAACAAAGTTTGTAAAAATATATTGGCAGACGGTGACTCGCCCTCTCACAGATGGGCCCTCTAAAAAGTCGCTGTAACTTAGCAACAAGAGGGCAACATGTCGTGAGCAGCTAAGGGTGGAGAGGCGTCCCTGGACTTTAAACGACGATCACGCGCTCCCTGAGGGTCCAGCATCACGTGCCCACTCGCCACTTACGCTTCGCATCCACCCTTCGAGCTAAAAGCTCTCGCGACTCCACTCTGGCCGGCTGGTTAAGGCAAGCCAGAGGTGGGGGTCCTGTCCTCGTCAGGCTTCACTCCGACCGGCCGGTGAAGGCAAGCCGGAGATGAAGACAGGGGCCTCCCCCGGGAGCACTCGGTTCCCACGGGGTCGCTACTCCCCGACACCCCGCCACAAGGTGTCCTGCGGGCTGATTGCACGGGTGGAATATCTATTATCACGTAAACAATAGATATCCCAACCGTGGGCGATGGGGTCGTCACATCCCTACGCCCTTATTATTATTATTATTAAAATAAATAAAAAATGCTTATTAAAATGTTTTTTTTGCGCAATATAAATCATTATCTATTGTCGTTGAAGGAAAGCTCACGACTATTAATAATTTGCATTACGCATGACGTAGACGTAGGTCGTAGATATAAGTCGTAGAGCGTTCGTAGAGTTAATTATTTTGTCAAAATGGTATGCAACCACTTTTTCCCAGCGTGACTGCGTGACGGATTATGAGCTAAATCTTCAGAGATCTTATGTATTCAGTAACGTCAATGAGGCTGCTGATGATAACGATGATGATGCATTCCAACGTTCACGATGGGAAGTGAAAGCTGCAACTCCGTTAGATCAGCAATTAATTGCGTTCCTGTGTACTTGCGCTATATACATTACAGTATACTGCACCAATATAATTATGTAAGTCAATTTAAGGTAAATGCCAATAAGGATACGTTATTGTAGCTGCATAAGGAAAGGCAAGCACTTAAATTTTAATAAGAACGGCGATTATGTGCCATAAAACGTTGTAAAAGCGTAGTTAGTTGGGTTCCCTTAAGGTTGGATAAGGTTGGAAGTTGGAACTCGGAAGGTATAATTTGCGGAACTTTAACTGCAAACGTCTGAATCTTAAAAGTACCTAAACTAAATTTATACACGATTTTAACTTTTTGGATATCATTATATTGCTTTTCCATATATTATGTTATATGTACCTACCTATGAATGTTTATTGAATAAATTTATGGACATATATTTTTTAATCGTGTCCATCTAGAAAATATTTTTTTGAATAAAGCTTTTTTTTTAATTTTCACATAGGTCTATCGAATTTTCAAAGTTGATATCTAACACATAAGAAAACACCATGGTTAATCTTTTTTTAGGTCATTAATTAGATAGGTACCTACCTAAGATTCAAATTACCTTCATATTTTTTTAGTATGAGTAGCTCTAGAATCTTTCGTAGGTACAACTGCAACGGTGTGTACTTAGTTTATACGATCTTTTTACAATTTTATAGCTTTCTTGCAAAAATACATGCAATTTATAGAAGCAACTAAGCGCTTAATTATGGTAGTAATTACTAATGGTATTAATATTATAAAATAATAAATTACACATTACTATTTAAATACTTCAATTAAATTTCTCTTTAAAAGAATATTTATAAGTAAACATTTAAAAAAAATAACCGAATGAGTAGGTAGTTATAAATAAATAAATAAACAAATCATTTATTTACACCATTATATGTTACAAAAATTTTAAAGTTATGAGTTGATTAAATGTTGAGGTAAAGTATCTAATTCTGAAGAGGACCATTCATTAAGTATTTTGTGGTACATATTAAAGAAGTTTGATATTGAGACATTTGAGACTCAACGAATACAAAGAAGTTACCTAGTTAGTAATTACCTAAGTATCTAGCATGCCAACTTTCCTAATCATTAGGACTTACAATGGATCCACGGTTTATTAACTCTCTGTTAAATCTGATGAATACGATCGTATTACATACATACATTCATGATACAGCATACTTATAACGATTTTTAATAAAAATTCTTACAGCTTCACCCAAACAATGCTTTTTCATTTAAATTCCATATTACCATTTTCAATCGCCCTTCCTTAATTATACCACGTAAGTACATGATATCGCTGCATTCACATGCCCACGTGAGAGTTGATATATAGAGGGCATTATTAGTGCGCGGCCAACGAACAATCAAACGGTGTGATAAGCAGATTCGGCGGCGCTTTTCATGTCCGCCTTTGTCCGAGCGTTATCCGCCGCCCGCGCACTACGCCCGCGTCACTTCGCTTGACTCCGCCTTGCGCCCATGGACGCGGGTCATGGCTTATGTAACATCTTTATGTACTATCGGAGATTGTTAATAAATGAACTGTAGATTGGAATGTGTTATATTTTGGTTCTATGTTTCAATACTTATATTAGTTCACGAGAGCCTATTACAGCATTAAGGAATATACCTATGGAAGATGAAAATCCATGAAGGGTTGTTGCTTAAGAACCACAGGACAGTTCTTTGGCACATTATTATTATGTAGTTAGGTACATATTATGTAAAATTAAATTGTATATTGACATGATTTTAAAAGAGCAACTATGGAGTTTCTTGCCGGTTCTTCTCCATAGATACTGCTTTCCGAATCGGTGGTACCTATATCTATGTTAAAAAATGTAATGACGATTCAAAAGTGCTTCTCGAAGAAATCTTATTGAATAAATAAATGTTTGAGTTTGAGTTTAATATAGAGATTAGAAAACTTACTTTGAACTAAAAAGGAGAGCCTGAATTTCAAAACTATTTATGGCTCGTCTTTTCGACGTTTTAAGTTTTATTATGTTCCCACAATTAAAATAAGGTTATTTATTTATCACAAGTAAAATAATGAACGCAGCATACGCATTTTGGCGCACAGCAATTAATTTGTGTTCAGAACCAATTAAAGTTTTATAGATATCTAATTAGCACCCCTATGTAAACTTTCGGCCCGCGTCTGACATAAAATCAGGCAGTGTTTCATTAATGTCAAGGCGAAACTGTTTACCACGTAGCTAGTAAGTATTAGGCGCTTAATCAGTCACAATGTAAAGTCGCTAAAATCCAATAAAGCGGGCCATTCACCAATTTCCACGGTAATTAAGTTCGGTATGGACTCGCTAGGGCAAAGAACAATGATTGGGTGCACCCGCCGTACGGCTGTTCATAAACGGAGGTGACGACGTTTTGTTCCAAGCAGCCTTTTTATTATGCACTATATAAATTTATGGAATCATCATCGACTTGTATGGACTCACTGTTCGCTCGCAGCGGGTCCATAACCATTACGGATTGTGTTTAGATACTAGTTTATTGATTCTTGTTTGCGCGAGTTATACTTATACTGTTTGTAAGTTTGTTTATCAAATAAACGTTAACAATCGTTGTAAACGTATTGTATTGACATGATTCCTATTAATGAAATTATGAAACCTATTACAAATAGCTTTTAATATCTATTATTTCATCGTGATTCTCAAAACGAAATACCTACTTACCAATACAAAATCAATAAAAGAACAAAAAATTGATCAAGAACCGTACCTATAGTTAAGTACCTACGATACAACATACAAGTCATTAATTAATATCTAGATACAGAGTAGATATTTATCTTAGTTCTCAATATGTAAACAGTACTCATCAGAGAAGAAGGCGGATTATCTATAGATAGGTATATACCTTAGGTAGGCACATACAATGAAAATACAATACATACAATACATGTAATTATGAGACTAAACACTCTCACATAATATTCACAAGTGCTGTCGATAAGTAAAAAGTAAATAAGTACTATAGATAATAAAACTACTCGCCGCGCCGCACAGCAGCTGAGAATGGACGGCATATTCGAAGCATATATATTTACATATGAGAGATCTCGTTATTTTCTGGTCAATTGCAGCTTTACTGCGCTAACGCATCCCCGCTTCCAATTATTACTCAGCCGCCAACGCTATAAAACTACATCCTAACAAAAAACGCCATAAATTAAAGTCGCAATATACGACTTTAAACTTTATTAACCTTTATTTAGAGCATCATTTAAAATGAACTGAAAAGGGTTAATAAGTTATGGAATCGCAGCAGATGCAAATTACACTTAGGTAAAACGTGTTTGTTGTCCATCCTGCGTTTTATTTTTTACAATTATATCGGGTTGGATACTTGGAAATGCATTCAGAGATCCGAGACGGCTTCGTGATGTTTAATAGGCTTAGATTAGACGTTGAAAGACGAACCGTGCTGGCAATAAAATTAATTAAATAGTTTTTACTTGTAGAATTGGTATTCACGTAGATAAGTAGGTACATAAAGAATAATGCCCTGAAATAAAATGTACCAAAAAGCTGATAACTCTATGCATTTATTCTCATGATTGTTTTCTTCACATAAAATGCATAAAGAAACAGTTGGCCGGCTTACATTTATCAGTAGGTAGTAGGTACCAAAGGATAGAAAATACATTATGCAGACTTTCATTCTATTGTATCACTCTTTCAGCGTTATCACAAAACTGTTCAGAGCAATAAAGACATTTAGTTTTGCAAGTGCAATTAAAAGTTAAAGATTACGCCGACAAAGGGCTGCATGCCTTTGAAGTTGCCGGTGTTAGCATCCGCTTTCTCTCTGTAGATAATGACGGATATGACGTGGCCTTGCCGAGAGAGAGCTTTTCACGATTACTCGATAAATTCCACCTTTAAGATAAAAAATCCCATCAATTTTCGTTATCACATATAGCAAAGAGCTTGACAAAAGAAATGTTTGTTGATGATAGTAGACTTGTACGATTCAAATAATAATGTAAGAAAAAATTTAACTAACTCTGTGCCTTAACTGTGCATAGAACTGGATTGTAACATAGAGCTTTTAATTATTACATGAATAAAATAAATTATTTCAAATGAACTATGTTCAACATCTAGACATACCTACTACCCTGCCGCCGCGGCCGTGTAGGTAGACAATTCGATGTTACAATCTATGATATATAATATAATAGAGTCATTGGTTACAATTATTAAATCAATCGTTTTAAAACGATTATGTTAGAACTATGAAGTTGAACACTAGCCACTAGGTTGGTACTGATTACTAGAATAAGGTTTAGGTTTAAACATATAAGTTTTTACACAACCTGGTTCTTACCTACTTTTATCGACAATATGCCTACGCTAGGTAGGTATCCTATCTGTGTAAACGCACACACATTCATGTTTATGTACCTAATTTAAATTTATGATACAATAAATGTTATCTAAAGCCTGAGGTTATTATTTCATATAACGATTTTTGATATTATTATCATCAAGATACTTTGATATGTTTGGGTTTCCCATTTATACTGAAACTACCCAATGTTTCATGATTTTTTATTCTCACATTTAAATTAAAAGATAAATGTAGTTATCATGAGGAAAATAGACCTACCTAATTTACCTAGTCATAGCGTGAATATCTTTTCAAAATATTGCTAAAATAATAGGTATGTGGACTTTCTATATTTTTAATTTTTATCTACTAACAAAAAAACTAAAAAGAAACAGAAATCCCCGCGCGAAATACTTATCTAAGTAAGTATAAGTACCTTATTTTATGATTAAAATTGTGATGTTAAAACTTAAACGTTTATTATATTTTTGAGATAGGTACGGTCTACCTAATTAAAATTGTACCTACCTACTTATTCGATTATTAATATTCATTTACATAGACTAATTAAAACTCTAAAAATATACAAAGATAAAGCCATCACACATGGAAAGTCGTGTCATTAAAAGCTAAAAAACATAATGCATCACATTAAATTCGATTCAAACAAAGGGGATATCGGGAAGTGGGGAGGTAGGGCGGGTAGCGTCTAGCGGGCCAATAAAAGCGCGCAGTAAATCCACGTTATTTAGAGCGGTTGTAAATTAAAGTTCTGCTATAAACGGCCGCGTACCTGCCGCGCCCGCGCCGCACGCCAGCATAAATCAACCGCCGCCGCATCGCCTGGAACCGAACTTCTATGGCATACAAATTTCAGGAACACTTGAATTTTAGTAACGTTTTCCTATAGTTAGGAACTAAGGTTACTGATGGTAAGGGATAGTAAGTATTGTTTCGTGTTAGTGATGTATTTAAGTATCTATATGTACCTAGTAAATCCTTAAGTCTTGGTGGCGATACTAAGTAGGTAATGTTGGGGATGAAAATGTTGAATTTTTCAGAGGTGTAAAAATAATGTAATTTGTAATTTTTATCGTATATTATACCTATATTTACTTTAGGTTGGTATAGGTTTTAATTTAAGTAGGCAGGTAGGTATATATACAAAACTGGTTTATGTAGAGTCTATATTCGAGTTTATTTTTAACACAGCCCAAAGAAGCTTCCATATTAAACCTATTTACTTAGGTATATTAAAATATCTTCTTCTATTCCTAGAAACGTATACATAAACCTTTTATCACCATTCAATGCCATACCCATATCAATTATATACGTACAGCAAACAAAACACATAGGTATACCTACCTTACCCACATGTCAACCTCCGTCGCGTCCTAGCCCCATGACGCCAGTATTACGATACAGTTTTACGATTTCTGCCATAAAGAAACACATTATCTATATTTTATCTGAACTAAAACCCGAGATAAAGGGTTCTAGTTTACCCTGTCGCGTGTAAATAAATTATTCACGTTATTGTACATCGCTCACGGATTGTCTAAAGTAAACTTGGGATATATTGTAGGAACCGATCACACTGTAAATCACGGCTGCACCAACTATACAGTGACGGGTTAGGGCTATAACTAAACATCCATATGAAGAGATAACAGATTAGTGTCGACTGTCGACATTTTTTAAGGTTTCTTTTCATGGTTCTTTTTATACCATACCTACTAAAAATTATGTATGTCTGATTTAAATATGTTTAATTTTAGGATGATTTGTAACTTAGGTAGGCTATTTGCAGACAAAAGTTGTACTTTTAACTTAAAATCAAATACCTACAAGTTACAAGTACATAATAGTTAATTAGCAAGCTAAGCAGCGAATTAGCCATAGCGCCCGTGGCTTCTCTCGTGACCCGTGTGGTCAAAGAAAATTTCCATGGGAATGTTTCACCGCGGTAAAAAGTAGCCTCACTCATCACTCTCTACTAGAGAGTCTCTAGCCAGTTATCTATATACGTATATAGGTATTACTTTTATGTCTACAGTTACAAAATTCACATCACGTAGAATCGCTCTGGATGTGAAGTGAAAGAAAGACAGTCAAACACAATTTCGCATTTTTACCTTATATAAAGTAATGAATATCATAAGAGTATGTAGATATGGGTAGATATTACAATGTTCCTCGGACCTACCTCACTTGTAAAAGGGTTTTTAATATCAACACGAGAGATCTACCTAATTCTTATTCACGTTACAACCTACTCCACTATCAGATTTTAAAGAAGATAATATTTTATTGTATTTAGTACATAAAAATAAGAAAAGTCACACATTTGAAAACCCGTAATAATATTTGAATAAACTCAGTTTTCTGGTGCAAAGTCTACAACAGATAAAATAAAACGTTAATGATGGATTAACAAATCAAATAAGATTTAGCTATCTCAAAGTTTCTCAGAGAAAAAACCAACCTTCAACATTAAAAAAATCATTTTCCTCATTCTACATAGCTATAATGAGTAGGTATTAAATTAAATGACTTTTTTATGTTTATAACCCAAAGATAAAGAAATACCTATACAGTATTTTAGCACCCCATTAAAAAGATACACCGAAAGAATCAATGTAAATCATTAAACCTTTATTAAAAGCGATCCGGCATCAAATATGCACCGCTTTTGATATCTTATGGATGGATTAAGAGAAGATTTGAATATTGGTGGATTTTATGAGGCAGGTAAGTGAGGCGGTGAGACGGTGAGACGTGTAGTCCGTCGCTCGAGCTTAGAGCATTTGTTATCTATGCGCGAGGCCCCGCCCTGACAGTCGTTTCGTTTGCCGCGCTTTATAATCAACATGGCGGACACAAGCGCGCTCTACCGCCTTTATTAGAGCTAATGAAAACCACATTTAATTAATTCACAGCAATCACATGCAACGCGCACACCAAAGCTTTTATGTTTATTGTTTCCATATAATTTTAAAGCTCCACATTTGATTTCTCTAGAGTGTCACTGTCGTAATGTTTTGTGTGGTAAATTGTGTTTGTAATTTATAGAGATATTACCTAATGTTAGTTAATTAATTTTTAATGTCCGCAATAAATACTATTATGAGCATAAAAATTTACAACGTGTAAACAGACTACCTATGAACTTAAGAAATCTTTCATTAAATAATATCTAACAATAGATATAAAATATTTCATTATATTAGGTAATACCTACAGGTACTTGATATTATATTATAATACTTAATAAAGATGCATAACACCTACCTTTATGTACCAATAGGTACATAAACTTAGGTATTATGCATCTAAATTTTTTCTCGGCAAACAATGTACGGAAACATTTCAAAGCGAATGTTACTAGGTACCTACATAAGGAATTGGAGTACCTAGTTAGATAGGTACCGTGCCTAATTTGGTAAGCCGAGTACCTACCTAACGTTTCTGATTATGTATTAATTTCTGATTCCTGAAGTTAGCTATATGAAATCCATTACATATATTATGATTGATTAGGTAAGTGAGTAAAATTTAATTTATCTACATCGCCGGTATGGTATCATCGCTCTATAGAGCACATGAGTAGAAAGACGGAGTGATACCTAGGTATAGGTATACCTACCTAGGTAGAGCATTTCTCGTTAAATACCTACCTAGGTAGGTATTTAACGAGAAATGCTCTAAAGTCTAAAGCCTTGAAATCTCTCTGGTTTATATTTTCAATAAGTAAAATATATCTACTGGTCCTTAAACATAAGCATTAGATACACCCATTCTTAATAACAACACTATAGGCTACCTACCAAAAAAAAATTACTAGATACCTATTGCAACAAACTGTAGCACGAAAATAACGTAGGAAGATACATACTAGGTATACCTACATCGTACATAACGGTCAAATCTAAGTATAATCCATTTTTTTATTTTTATGTAGGTAGGTTCTAGATTTCCGCCCGCAGCATCGCCCCCGCGAAAGTTTCTGGGATAACGTGAAACTATCCTATTTTCTCGGGTCTCAAAAATCTATGAACTTTCAATTTTCATCTAAATCGGTTTAGTGGTTGAAGCATGAAGATGAGACAGACAAACAGACTGACAGAGTTACTTTCACATGCTTAATATACCTAGGGATAATACATTTGGTGGATTAACTAAAACTATAGTCTGAGCTGAGGTAAAGATTTTTTTTATTTTTTATTCAAACACGACATTTTTTTAATATTTTTATTTATCACGTTACAATATGTAGAGTCCCTTGAGTTTCCCGATAACGTAGAGTTTACACGGTATGTACTTATTTAAAATTTTGATCATAATATAGCAGTGATTTTATTTATATAGAACGTAGGTAGGTAGGTACCTAATTTTGCATGTCCATTTGTTTGTTCCGGCTACACTTCCGAACTGACCTGGGACGGGACTTCAACAGCTAGGTAATGCTAAAAGGTTCGTAATGTGTACAAAAATAAAAAATAGCATTACCAATATAGCGAAAGATTTTATCCGAACGAAGTAAAAGCTATGAACTGAACCAATTTTAGTTAACTCGTTATTTAAATTTAAATAATAACAACTGAAGGACTATAGACAAAAGAAGGGAAATAGAGTTCAATCTTACGAATTAAAACAATAATTCAAAATATAAAAAAAAAACAAATAACATATAGATACATATAGGTATACTAGGATTAGGAACCTACCCAAGTACCCACTATAGGTACTGAAATAGTCACATATTAGGCGTAGTGCGGTAATCTTTTTATACAGTAGGTAGGTATACACCCGGCACACATGTATGGTCAAGAAAATTTGAAACTACCGATAAAAATAAAAATGATGCCGTGAAATATTCCAACATTGTCCACTTTTTTCCAGTCTAAGGCTTGCCTTGGAATATGATCAGTAAACTTAGACTGGAACCCCCAAGGAAAGCGTAAGCGTGGTCGTCCTAAACAAACCTGGCGGCGGACAGTCATAGACGAAGCCAAGAAAATCGGGAAAACCTGGAGCGAAATCAAAAGGGAAGCTCTCGACAGAAACGCCTGGCGGAGCACTGTGGATGCCCTCTGCCCCAGCTAGGGGACACAGGAACATAAGTGTAAGTGTCCACTTTTTTGGAATAATTTCAATTTTCGAAAAAAAATTCTATGGAAACATGGAAACCTCAGTATTTTCTGTTAGCATGTTTTTTTTTCTTAGATCGTGTGCATATTATATATTGTTGTGGCAAATTTCATTATTCTTCAACATTTAATTCATTATTTGCCTACCTATTTAGTTTTATAGCATTCAAATCAGTTAGGTATAACTTAGTTCATAATCATAGCTCAAACTTCCCGCGTCTGACCTATAATGTCTGTTATCTGTAGGTATGTGTGTATGCTTATATCTTGAAAACAACATGAATCGGATTTTGATGCGGTTTTTTAAAAGATAGAGTGATTCTCGGGGAAGGTTTTAGTATATGGGTATTAGGTTTTAGACAAAGCAGATTTATAAATGTCAAAAACTCGGCACGCGGTTTTGAATCCCGCGGTGATCGAATTTTGCCTATCTTTTAAAAATGTATTACATTGAAAATTATTAAAATATCCTTTGTATCAAACAGTGTAACAATTTGAAACACAATTAAATTGGTTTTGCATTCATATTGCGATTCGTGTGGCTCCCCCGCGACAATTTGTCGCGCCGCAGTCCCGACGGGGTCGTAAGCGACATCTCGCGTTAGCACCGTGATTTATCCCCCGTTCCTGCTCAATTGACAACGGACCACTTTGGTCACGACACCTGGTGTTCAAAAAAAGAACTAGTTTTAGTGTGCACTTAAGTACACAAGTATATTACCCAATATTACCGAATCTATTAAAAAAAATTTTTTTTTTAAATTAATAAAAATTCTTTAAAATTTCGTACTAAAAATAAAAGTAGAGTTTATTGTGCGGTGAACGGTTGTGGTAGTAAATCTCATACGAATTTAGAAGTTAGTTTTCATGCTATACCTAAACCTGGTAGCAGTTTTGTTTATGTTGAAAATTATTTCGGAAAAAAGAAAAAGTAGATCGATGTAAAGCCTGGCAGCGTGCTTTAAAATTGAAAAATATAAATCCGCATATGAGAGTGTGTTCATTACATTTTCAAAGGAATGATTTTATTGTACCAAGTAAGTTGACAATGTTTAACCTCAAATCTCAGCCTCAAATATAAATGTAAATATAAATCTAAAACTAATTGAAAAATTTGTTTTTCAGGTGTTATTACTAAAAAGATGACTTTAAAAAAAACATGTGTTCCATCGTGTAATCTACCAAGCTCTGCTAGAGAATCAAATAAAGCTAAAAAAAATATAGAGGCACGACATCAGCGTCTAGTAAATCCTTAGATCATTAAGTAAATCGGAGTTTAAAGAAGGATACTGTGAAAAAACATAATGATATTAATGAGGATTCATTAATCCATTCATGATCCAACAAATTGAAAAAAATCATTTATAGAAAACATAAATAATTAAAATTGATGACACTAATTCAATGTAAACTTATGGTTAATTCTTTTGTTGCACACAATACGTAGCCATGTTTTTTAAGCCCCGCCCACTGGTCCGTTGTCAATACAAGTGACACATAAATGTCGCATTGTTCCTCTTTATTCGGAGATTAAACGAGATGTAAATTGGAGGGAAATATGGTTTCTCTTTGCTATCGTGATGTTATTTATAGATATGCAACTATGTAACTATGGTACCTAATTATAGAGTGGTATCATAGTGATATGGATGCACGTAGCTGCGTATTTCCAAACTATACATAGCCAGAACGCAACCATAGGAAACTGCTCGTGTATACTTTGTAATGCTGTTTTTAAGTTTGTTATTACAAAATATACACGAATTTTGCGTACTGATCGTGTATACTTTGTAACGCGGATGCTTGCTTCTTCGTTCCAAACTATACACGATCAGTACGCAAAATATAACTAAATATACCTACTACACCACTTACGCTTGAGCGAAATAATAAATATATAGGCAATCAAAGACTTGTACAGCTATATCTATCTACTTTTATTCTTCTTGATTGATTCAGTAAAATATGGAATAAAAATATTATTAGGTGAGCTTAGAAAAATAAATAGGTAACAGATATAAGGGTTAGGTTGGGTTAGGTTAGGTTCGTGTTTTTTTAAACTACACAAAAATAGGAGCCCCGCGAAGCGGGGCTCCGTCGCCTCACAACCGTCTTCTTCTGGACTTATTAGATTCTTACATTTTAGCACTATTGTCAATTGTAAGTCGTGCAGTATAGTCGGGAACGAAGACACAAGCATCCTCGATACAAAAAATATACGATCAGTACGCAACATTACATACACAATACACATGCATTTTAATAATAGATTTCAAAACAGCAATACAATAATATAAACGCGAGCAATGGAAAGACGCCGCGCTTACTCCGAAACATACACGATTAGTCCGCATGCGTACTGGCGCTGTATATTTTGGAGCGCTATTCTTACTTACTTCACTACAAAGTATACGCGAGTATTTTCGTACTGCTGTTGTATAGATTGGAAGAACTTTGTAAAAAAGTTATTTCCAAACTATACGTGATTAGTTTCACACCGTTGCGTACTGGCCTTGTATAGTTTGGAAAGACGCCACGTAGCTCGTGGGTAGTTACCACAGGTTACCTATTGATCTTGATTATAGATAGTGATCTAGGTATCTATTTGTGCTATGTATTCATTCTCTGTATAGGTACTAATATTATGTCGGGAACCATAATATTAAAATAATCGACATATTTTGTTTTTAAAAATGTATGTTAAACTAAAAATATGTAATACCTAGTTGTCTATATAAATAATAGATACGCCTACCTACCTATATCTATTTGGTATCTTTTTTTCATCAATTCTCAGAGCTTGTGATGCTCGCCGTCGCCGCTAAGAAAATTCTATAATTTATAACAGACCTACCTAAAAACATTCCATTATGTAAATACTTACAAAGATAAAATATTGCTAATACCTAATAGTTAGTTATCTCTTATCTCTGTACACACCCAGTGTACAGTTATCGTTGAACTAATGACCCACGAGTGATCAAACGAACTTGTAACTTAAAATTCAGTGTTATTTGAAACGTGGGACTAAAAATGTCAGCTGTAACAATCTCTGGAGTAAATTCTATGGCTGATGACCAGTTTGAGTGGGTGTTTGGGAATGTCATAGAGCTGTGTGCCGACGCCGCGGTGCAAGTAAAGAAAAAACGTCCGTTCAACAACTTAGCCGACCTTTGTGCAGCGTTCCACAAATATTTGGACGATCTTAGTGTTGAAGGTGAATATTTATAACTCTGTCATAATTGTTACATGATCACACAACTAGGCGACACTGAGAAAAGATAATAGTGATTAGTGGGTTAAATCAAAGTTTGAAAATAGATCAGTAAACGAGCAAATTGAAAACACATTATTAGCCAAATAAATTATCCTACTAAGGGCCGATTTTTCAATGCATGGATAAAACTTATTCGTCGAATAATGTATGAAACTACTATTTTAAAAACGTATTCTAATTGCCCGTATTTGACAGTTTAGGCACAGTATTACCATATTTCCTAAATAATATTGTAATACTGTGGTTTAGGTACGTGACATTTTAATATTATCGTGTAGGTAGGTAATACTTTATTGGACGGATAAGTTTTATCCAAGCATTGAAAAATCGGCCCTAAATTGTAACTGAGATAATTATTGTTCTTACCCAAACTCTATTTAATATGAAATTGAAATATATTTTTGCATAGGTATGCTCTATATGCAATAAATCTAAATAGTAACTATAGGTACTTACCAACAGAATTTATATAATAGGTACTTGAAGTGGGTATTGAGGTAGGTACCTATGTTTTGCGTCTCTCATAGGCCGGCAAAACAATCGCAATGTTACCTGACGTTGCAATTGCTCATGGGCGGCGGTGATCACCTTCATCAGTGCACCGCCCGTTCCTTTGCCGGTTGTAGTTAGTAAAAAAAAGCATAACAATTAGGTAACAATCCTCAAAGCTATTTATATTATTATTTAATCACGTGTTATAGTTATGTACGTTTAGGACTTAGGTACACTCTTCATTATTCAAAATTCAAATATATTTTTGTTTTTACGACAATAATTATTAATTATTGATGCAAACAAATGAATGGATTTGGTTTTAGTGTTTTATAGTATTTTACTAACTTACATCACAATGTTTGGTTTAAAGATAATCTGACGTCAGAGTTAACGTGATCTCTACATATCTACGTGTAGGTATTAACGCAAATCCAAGACTTAGTTATATCTAGTTAAATAAAAAGAAATCCATACCTACTAACAAAAATATAGGCCTATAAAAGTCCGTCTCTTTGTTACGCTTTAGGCCCTGCGCAGACGGCACACTTTTTGTGCGATCGAGTCTGCGGCGCACAAAAAGTCTGCATGGCGCGCAAAAAGTCGGTCGCGGATTTTTCACAGACTCAAGGCACACGACGCACATCTTCCATCATTTTGTCGGCAGATCTGTAGGGACGTAGACGCTATCGAAATCGTGCAGAGATCACGAAGTATTATTTTGTACATGAAGTACAGAAAAAGAAGAAGAAATAGAGAATTTTGGGTACATCCTATACTTTCGGAAAGATTACTGAAGGGACAGTTCCATACTAAACATTCAATTCTGAAACAACATACGGCAATTTTTTTCAAATTTTATAAAATGTCTGTTACTACATTTGATGAGTTGCTATTTATTTTGTGACCTGCTTTGACTCATTCAGAAAAAACAACGAGGAGGTGCATTGGTCTAGATAATAGATCTCTGGCGCCATGATAATAGATCGCGTGCGTTACGTCCATCCCTAGCAAATGCAGATTGCCGACTAAAGTGTGCGCCGTCTGCGTTAGCGCGCGTTGAAGCAAACGTTCAATTTTTTCCACACACTTTTTGTGCGGAGCGGCGCGGTGCGGTCTGCCCGAATTAGGCCTTGCGCAGACGGCACACTTTTTGTGCGATCGAGTCTGTGGCGCACAAAAAGTCTGCATGGCGCGCAAAAAGTCGGTCGCGGATTTTTCACAGACTCAACGCACACGACGCACATCTTCGATCATTTTGTCGGCAGAGCTGTAGGGACGTAGACGCTATGGAAATCGTGCAGAGATCGCGAAGTATTATTTTGTACATGAAGTACAGAAAAAGAAGAAGAAATAGAGAATTTTGGGTACATCCTATACTTTCGGAAAGATTACTGAAGGGACAGTTCAATACTAAACATTAAATTCTGAAACAACATCCGGCATTTTTTTTAAATTTTATAAAATGTCTGTTACTACATTTGATGAGTTGCTATTTATTTTGAGACCTGCTTTGACTCATTCAGAAACAACAATGAGGAGGTGCATTGGTCCAGATAATAGATCTCTGGCGCTATGATAATAGATCGCGTGCGTTACGTCCACCCCTAGCAAATGCAGATTGCCGACTAAAGTGTTTAAGTGTGCGCCGTCTGCGTTAGCGCGCGTTGAAGCAAACGTTCAATTTTTTTCACACACTTTTTATGCGGAGCGGCGCGCCGCGGTGCGGTGCGGTCTGCCCGAATTACACAGATTTTTTGTGCGCCAGACTTTTTGCGCGTCGTGTGCGTTACTGCATATAATTGCATAGGTTCTATTTTCACAGACTAAAAAGTGCGTCGCGGATAGTCTGTCGTCTGCGCAGGGCCTTACACGGATTTTTTGTGCGCCGGACTTTTTGTGCGTCGTGTGCGTTACTGCATATAATTGCATAGGTTCTATTTTCACAGACTAAAAAGTGCGTCACGGATAGTCTGTCGTCTGCGCAGGGCCAAAGGGTTACAATAGGGAATGAATGAAGTTGATAAGCTGTAGAGGTACTTATATTAGATATGTAACTTTATATCTACTTAACTACTTACTTCTTCTGTGGGCATTTCCCTTATTTCGCAGTAGGTATCCGTGTATCGTGTATTCATATTGTGATCGCAACAACCATGCCATGCTACCACCAGCTATGGTTTATTTATTACTAGATTTCCGCCCGCGGCTTCGCCCGCGTTTTCAAAGGAAAACCCGCATAGTTCCCGTTCCCGTGGGATTTCCAGGATAAACCTATCCTATGTGTTAATCCAAGTTACCCTCTATATGTGTGCTAAATTTCATTGTAATCGGTTCAGTAGTTTTTACGTGAAAGAGTAACAAACATCCATACATCCATACATCCATACTTACAAACTTTCACCTTTATAATAGTATTAAGATGCTATAATAAAAAATCAGAGGTCATAATTATTAATACGGCCCCTGATTGCATCGTAAAAATACTACTATACTAAAATACTAAAATACATACAGATAGGTACCGAAATTATTTAATTTGACTCTTTATTATTTTTCTTCATTGGTAAAACTCTTAAATAATAAATTTTCAGATAAATTAGAAATATTGCAGTCTCATCCAGATCTCGCTGGACGGTTAGCCGCACAAGGGGCGCTCACAAAGGAATCCACTGAGGAGCAGAGAAGTGCCGGCCTTCAAGACGTCACTAGCGAACAGAAATCTATCATCGACTCAAGTAATAAACGGTTAGTAAAATATAAATCCCTCCCTAAGCGTTATAAAGTTATACCCTCATAGGAGGCCCGTGTCCCAACTCCCAACCCAGCAGTGGGAACGTAGATGATGATGATGAAAGTACTTACTTACTTACTTATAACTTGCAGATTGAAATAATGAAATTGATTGAAATAAGGAACTAAGTACTTATTTGTTTCCGCAAAATTCTGTAGTTGTTTACAAGTTACAACAATTAGTGCTGTACAATCAATTATACTCACATAACTATCGTCATTGAGATGTAATGTAATACAGTTTTTCGAATAAAATAAATTCTTTGAATTTCTTTACGCGTTTTGGAGTTTGCAAGAAATATTAGTGGCTCCATCTATTAAAATTTAAGTAATACTTTAAAATGAAATTAGCGCCATCTATTATTCGATCGCTATAACACTGAAGTTTGTGATTGCAATAAAATGAGTACTTATATCACCGATAGATGGCACTATAATTTTACGATTATTATAAAACATTTTGCTTGGGTGCAAAACACAGACATATTATATTATCTAGATATTTGGTTTGTGGTGCAAAATAAGTAAATAATACCTACGTAAAATTGAACTATCCACTCGTACTCCAGTGTGTACGAAAATAAATAAGAACTTACCCTTACCAATAGAAATATTTTTTGTCATATTTGAATACTTATGAATATGTATTACTAGATTTCCACCCGCGTTTTCAAAGGAAAACCCGCATAGTTCCCGTTCCCGTGGGATTTCCGGGATAAAACCTATCCTATGTGTTAATCTAAGTTACCCTCTATATGTGTGCTAAATTTCATTGTAATCGGTTCAGTAGTATTTGCGTAAGAGTAACAAACACACGCACACACGTCCTCACAAACTTTCGCATTTATAATATTAGTAGGATATTATTATAACATGGGTTTCCAAACGCAACGGAAGTTATTAATACTTCATCAGGCAAAAATCTTAGGTTATATTTTATACTTAGATACATACTGATTTTAATATAAAGTAATTTTATTTTCCAGTTACAAGGAGAAATTTGGATTTCCCTTTATTATTTGCGCAAGAGAAAACAAGGTGCTGTCTATTATTGAAGGACTGCAGAAACGTTATCATAACATAAAGGAACAAGAAATAGAAACTGGAATAGACGAAGTAAAGAAGATTTGTAAGCTGAGAATTTTAGACATTGTTAAAAATTAACGATCTATTCATTAAATAAAGAATTTTTAATAAAAATGCGTTATTACTTTTATATGTTTATTTAGAAATTGATAGAGAATAAATTGTTGTTACACTATGTTAGGGGTGTTACAATAAACCTAAAGATCTTTCCACCACGGCATGGGGTTGGCTGGCCACTTCACACATCTCTGGAGTGTTCAGGATATCTTCAAAGCCGATATCCAAATACCTTCCGGTCAGGACGTTCTGCTGAAAGTTTGAGCTTGGGAGGAAAGGCAAGCGACCAACCTGAAAATAAATATAATTATCATGAATGTTTTGATTTTTATTAAGTCAATTATTTCATCAGAGTACGTATGTATGATTGTATGATATTGTGGGTATGTAACTTTTTTTTTTTTCATTCATAGCATTAATAATATCCACCAAAATATGTATATTTACTAACAAAAGCTTTTCAAGATTTCAGTATGTAAGTAACATATTTATTTCAAAATCATTGGTAGAACTTACAACCTACAATACATTCATACAGGCATTGTTTTTTCTTATGGTAGCAAAGAAAATCATAATTTATTAAAAAAAGGAAAACATTCCAATTGCAGGCCAAGTTATGTAAATGAAAGATTACTGTTTGTTGGACAGGATTGAATATAAGCATGAAAATCTTTACAAGAAACAACATTCATATAACTGTGTTAAAATTTTAAACATTACATAATGTAATATTAAGATGCTTTTTGCTGCCTGTCTTATTTATGTTTAGATCTTTAGAAGTGGGCATCAGATTGTGATGCATTATTTTATGCATATAGTGTGATCCTCAAGGAAGGTTATAGTATATAATTTTAAAACTGTAGATAAAGCAGGTGAAGCCACAGGAGTATAGCTAATAGAAAACAATTACATAAAGCAACAGTTGGCAGATAACGGCTACCCTTCTGCAGCGTGAATAGAAGTTTAAACTTACCTTGCTGGAAAACTTTTTCTCCATTGACAATTTGAGTGGAGCATGAAGTCCTTGAATGTTTCGAAGCATAGCCATATTCATTTTTTCTTCATTTAAGTGATACTGAAAGTATTAATGGCATAAATTAGTAATTATTATTAATAATACACTAATGGTATTTGTGTATGTAGCTGTATTGGTATTGAAACTATTACAATAAATATAATAAAATTACAGCTTGGTCAACAATTGAAACATCATACTAGACTTAGAAACTGCTTATTTTTACTTTATATGAAGATGTTGTTTTAAAACAAAGTGTTCAATAAGTTTAGTTAGACAATATTTGTACATTTTCACAGAAACAACTTCCTTACATTTTTCTCCGATACTTGTAGTGGATGAGCTACTGCTAACTTATTTTTGGTACATGCAATTCCAGCCACCATTGGACTGGGAACACCAAATGCTCCTTCGTGTAGTGGTACATTGTTCTCAAAGTCTGGCTTTACCTTGACCGAAGGAAGACCGAAACTCTGGAATCAACAAAGCACATTTTTAACAATGCCACAGTTTTGGAATATAATGGAATCTAAGTAGAATAAAGTATATTAAAACTACCATTGTGTTTTATTATTTGGAACTGGAACAACAAATTAGTAATTATATCTGTGTTTGCTTTATGCCGGGATTCTCTTCACAAGTTTTATTTCGGCAAATCACTCTTACGCTGTCAAATTTAAAAATTGTCATATCATGACATTTTGTTTTTTTCTTGGCGTGAATAAATACTAGTCTTTTGGACTATTTATGGTATTTATATTGTTTTAACCTCAGAGCAATAAACCTATAGAGTTCTTATATTAAGACAGAACAAAATACATATTTTCTAACAGCATAAGCCAGATTGAGATAGCGATAGAGTATCTGCACTGTCTTCAAACGTAGCGCGCCGGCAGTCAGTTTGTTTTCCAACCAGCTGGTGGGCTCATTGCGTCAAGTGTTTTTAACGAAATATTTAGAAAATATAAAGTGTATAGTGTTTCTTTTTATTTGTCAGTGTGCGAAAATGACTATTGTGTGTTCAGCTACCGGCTGCACAAGTCGAATAGGAGTTTTGGATAAAAACAATGAAAAAATATCTTTCCATCGGTAAGTGATTTTCAGCAAATTGATAAATATTTATGTTTTAACCCTATTTGAAGGTTTTATCAAGCGCTTTTTTATAATTTTATGTTGTAACTGTAATATTTACCCACTTTATGGGGTTGTGGAATACAAAAGAATTAAATAATTTTTAAAAAATGTCACAATAATATCACGTTTGGCATTTTGTTTACCACCGTAGTGTTGTAACACATCTAGCGTATATTATCGATTTACGACAAAAAATCTATTTCATAGTAACGTTGATTTATTTATTTTGTTTCTTATATCAGATTTATATGTAGTTGTTGTTGCAAATAATAGATGTAAATTTTCTACCGCAGGAAAATAAAAAATATCATGTGGTTGTTTTATTTGACTTATGTGTTTTGTTTGTTGTTTATTATTTTCTCTTTTAGATTATTAATAAATTCATTTTGTTTTAGATTTCCAGAGCCAAATAAAAAATGGGTATAAAACATGAGACGAGTAGATTGGACGCCGTCGAAATTTGCTAGATTGTGTTCACTGCATTTCGAGTATGCGTGTTATCAAGATGGATACTCTAGAAGAATTTTGCAACCTTACGCTTACGTTTTTTTTTGTTCCTGTAGATAATAAATACATTTGATCAAAGAGAGTGAATTTTTATTTGGAATTTTTTTACACATAAGTTACTTTAAATGTGTAACTATGTGAAAATTAAACGGTTGATTAAATGACAGTTCTCATAGATGAGAAACTACTATTGAAATACATACTTAATATAGTTCCCATTCCTGTGGGATTTACGGGATCAAAAGTAATTTTTCCAAATTTCATTGTAATCGGTTTAGTAGTATTCGCGTGAAAGAGTAACAAACATCCATCCTCACAAACTTTCGCTTTATTAGGTAGGATGTAAGGAAAATGTTTTCTTTAAGACTGTCCTTTTATTAACTTGTTAAAATGCTACATGATTCCTTCATGCTGACTGTGCCTTTCTCCTCACTCCTTTAACTTTATCATCATTTCCATCTTAATTTTAAATTAGTTACATTTCAAGTTTTAAAATTTCTTTTATAATATACTAGCTTTCCGCCCGCATTTTTAAAGAAAATCCCGCACAGTTCCCGTTCACGTGGGATTTCCGGGATAAAACCTATCCTATGTGTGTATGTACAAAATTTCATTGTAATCGGTTCAGCAGTGAAAGAGTAACATCCGTTCTCGCATAATTTCGCATTTATTATATTCGTAGGATTAAACAAATACTGTATTCAACTGAAATTAATTATTAATTTTGTTTTTTTTTAAAGTGAAACTTTTATTACATCGTCTCAAACTTTTTGGTCTGTGTAGCGCATGTCGCGTGTATCGCGGCTGCCGAGTAGGTATACCTACTCGGCACGCGACATGCGCTACACAAAGCAGTGTTCGGAACCGTTCGAACAGTTTCACTTTTACCGTGGTTTCATAAAACCACACAACATTTTTTATTTATTATTTCACGAAACCGTAATTATGCAAAATGCATTCACCATTTTATCGATTGAAGCACATCCCATCACTATCACCTTCTATCTATCTAAATACGTATCTATAGTAAAAATGGTGCCATGACTATGTTGAAACGTAGCTTGTAGTCTATAGCTATCTCATTCTTTCATACGACGTTTTCTTTAGATAGAGAGAAACAAATATATGTAAATTGTATACGCTCGATACAAGTACTCTATAGGTTTATTGCTCTGAGGTTTTAACCCTACAGTAGTCGCGTATGTAAAAGTGACGTGTAAGGTCGCGTGGTCTACAAGGGTATACCATTTTTAAAACAACAAAAAGTACACAAATAAATTAAAAAGTCTGTTTATTTATTTATAAATCTTCATTACTATATATTTTCTATTTAAAATAATCAACAAAACATACAACCATATCTTTTACGTTTAGAAAAAACATATCACATAATTCACATTATATGAGATCAAAAAAAATATACCTATGTATACATAAAAAAAGTCTATCCTAGTCTAATCAGTATTTTGCAAACAAAATAAGCATACAATTTCAAAATGGTCAGGACATATAAACTTTTTTAATGTATTGACAACGGACCAGTGGGCGGGGCTTAAAAAACATGGCTACGTATTGTGTGCAACAAAAGAATTAACCATAAGTTTACATTGAATTAGTGTCATCAATTTTAATTATTTATGTTTTCTATAAATGATTTTTTTCAATTTGTTGGATCATGAATGGATTAATGAATCCTCATTAATATCATTATGTTTTTTCACAGTATCCTTCTTTAAACTCCGATTTACTAGACGCTGATGTCGTCTCTATATTTTTTTTAGCTTTATTTGATTCTCTAGCAGAGCTTGGTAGATTACACGATGGAACACATGTTTTTTTTAAAGTCATCTTTTTAGTAATAACACCTGAAAAACAAATTTTTCAATTAGTTTTAGATTTATATTTACATTTATATTTGAGGTTAAACATTGTCAACTTACTTGGTACAATAAAATCATTCCTTTGAAAATGTAATGAACACACTCTCATATGCGGATTTATATTTTTCAATTTTAAAGCACGCTGCCAGGCTTTACATCGATCTACTTTTTCTTTTTTTCCGAAATAATTTTCAACATAAACAAAACTGCTACCAGGTTTAGGTATAGCATGAAAACTAACTTCTAAATTCGTATGAGATTTACTACCACAACCGTTCACCGCACAATAAACTCTACCTACTTTTATTTTTAGTACGAAATTTTAAAGAATTTTTATTAATTTAAAAAAAATTTTTTTTAATAGATTCGGTAATTTATTTGTGTACTTAAGTGCACACTAAAACTAGTTCTTTTTTTGAACACCAGGTGTCGTGACCAAAGTGGTCCGTTGTCAATTGCACATCTTTCGTGTGTTTCAATTACGGGCTCTAACGCAGTCATGGTACCGACCAAAATAATTTCTTCGAATTGATCCTGCTGTCGATGGCCGGGTTTCTTGGTGTGGAAGAACAAAGAAATCTTTTATTTTGAGGGAAAGGATTCTTGGCAATGTTGTTTGGTCTGATCTTTTGGCGCATCCACACATGCCGCCGGCTTATCATGGCATTTGCGTCGCATTTGCATGGCATTTGCACAACCACGCGCACCCGACTCTCCGCGCTGCACTGTGTGCAATGTGCATGCGGCAATTATTCAACTTAGAGTACACGAAGGATGAAATAAATGGAACTATTAGATGTTTAGAAATTTGTAATTTTGTATCACTTGCACTGGATTACACGTGTAGACCACGCGACTACTGTAGGGTTAAAAAGTATCGTATAATTTATGATTAAAATATAAAAAAATGTATGCAATTTATATAAGACGTAAAAAATTGCATCAAATGTAATGCAATATTAAGCGTGGCACGAATTTCGTATGTGTGAATTGTTGACGTTTTACCAAGCGCGCGGAAATGAGAAGGATTTAAATTATCTTTTTTAGTTGAGATTTTTCGTGGGATTTTTTGGTGACTGAATTTAATAATCAATATTTTGAATATTGTTTTTCGTGTTTACTATTTAATTTGCTAAACGAAGGTACTTTAAGATTATAAATTTTTTCTAATACTTTAAATAGACAATATGAAATGGATAATATTAAATTTTATTTATTAAAATATAGTATCGAAAGGTTAGGTTACCTTTGCCATATTACAACATATTAAACCTCATTTAGTATTTTTTACTGTCAATTTATGATAAGGACACAGAATATGGATAATTATACAATATAGGGATAATAGATGAAGTTTGACTATTATCTAAATATTTAAATATTTTGATTTTGATAAAATACATATTGTTCACTTCGCACCTATTATTTTGAACACATAAATTTCTATCAATATTTTTATAACTCATTCATTTCAACATGGCTTCCCGCGGTGGGCCTAAGAAGGAATTGGTGTGTAATTTTGTTTAAATTATATTTATTTCCTTAGTATTCCGTTTTTGTTATAAATATAGGGAATCCCGCATAATATTATTATCATATTGTGCCTATAATACCCGAAATATTATATTTATAAAATGCTCTATCAGGACCCTGAAGAACAAATGAAACGAAAGCATCGCGCGAAATGCTTGTTTCGTGCGCTTGGTCGGCTAGTTATGGCAAATGCTTATTGGCTAATAGAAGCAGTAGACCATTATGAAGGGCTAGATGACGTCAAACGCAGAGTAGAGCAAGCTGTGAGAGGCAAAGCTAAGAAAAAACAACTGCTAAACATACAGGTTAACTAATTTCTTTACAAAATAATATCCATGATACTTAGCTATATGTCGAAATGAGTAAGACATAAATCATTTGAGTTCATGGAAACAAATGGAATTCATATTTTGTGGGTAGATCATGATGTTTCCGCTTTCACTGCCTATTTAAAAATCGGAATGGAGTTTGTATTAGTAGTTGTTGTGTAGTAGCTTTTTGGTTTTAGGCAAAGCAAAGAGTAGGTAGTTGATGATTATTTCATGATGATAACCATTTATGATTAATTATTGATAATCACGTAAACTAATACTTAATTTATTTGAATGATATACCTTCGATCATTGTTTATGAATACTATTTAGTACGTTTATTATAGCCTATAGTCCTATACTATACTACTATTTCAGGATAAAGCGCTATTGAATAAGCCAGCAGAAGAACGAACAGATCAGGAAAAGAAATATATTTTTCGTATTATCGGTGGCCTAAAATGTTTTAAACGATATCCAAATGTATGTTGGTGTTATTATCATTTGCAAAGAAAAATATATTAATATAATAATTATATAGTATGTGCCTACTTTTGTAGTTTTTAAACAGTGTAAGAGGGTGGATTGGTTCCATCAAGCGATGTTTTAGCAAAGTTCAATATTGAATTTTAATAGTAGTATTAATTCGAATGTTCTAGCATGTCAAAAAGAAGTTAGCTGCGGTAACGTATTTCAAATATTATGGTCCTGGTCGAGCCATAGTTCGTCAACATCATGAAGCCCACGCTCTCTATTTCATAGTAACTGGAGATGTTGTGGTCAGTCAAATGGTGTTTGACGAACTACTTCAACAATACGTGTCTGTTGATGTGGGTGTGATGCACCCTGGAGATATGTTTGGAGAAGTTTCTCTTTTGCATAATATACCGAGAACAGCTACTGTGACTACTACTGGTTAGTTTGTTCATACTAGACGTATCCATCAAATTGACCATAAGCGCCCGTAAAATTAGCAGATTTTTATAATAATAAAACAGATAGATACTTATGGAACAAAGGCTTGAAATAATACTTATAAGTACTACTATAAAACGTGTAAGAATAGAGTGCCCATAGTAATCATTTATTTATCACTATCCTCTGATTTTCTCCCGTTCACTCGCCTCTTTATTTACATCGTATCTTAGTAACCGTTGTTACTTGTACAACGTGTACTGAATTGTGAGTAGGTTCCTTTAAAAATTTACGTCACCTAGGAAGTGTTTACATTATTAATCTCTAGGTCATTGCGAATTACTTGCACTCATGAAGGAGGATTTCAAAAATGTTCTTCAGGCATCTGTGCAAAAGCAGTGGGATGAAGTTAGACGTGCCATGTCCGCATTTACCTACTTTGATGCCCTTGATGAGGTAAAATGATTAATATTTAAGAGAATGTTTACTAAGGTATGCAGAAAATAAATGATTATTGTCTTGATTGGGTAGGTAGCACGTCGTGAAGGTTGTATTGTTGCGAAGATGAAATCGTATGAGCCAAATGAGACTTTGCTCGGTGACGGCGTGGGTGTAGCCAATTTCGTTTATTTTATCCTATCAGGCAGATGTCAGATGATTGAATCTCTACAAGTGATTGTTACAACGCGTCTAGGCCGTAATTACTATGCCTTGTATGACCCTTACGTATGTATGATTTAAGATTCGACTATAATAAATTTGGTAAAAAAATATATACTGATATTGTTTTTTATTTTTGTATGTTTTTAACTAAGGTACCAAAAGAGGAAAGCGAACAAGATTTTGATACTAAATATTTTGGGGCATATAAAGATCTGATAAAAGATAGCAAGAGCTCCGAAGGTCGTGAATCAGTAATTAGTAAGCAGCAAGATGCTGCCACGGGAATGAAAAGCGAGTCAAAAGTCAGAGCGAGCATTTTGAAGCATCCAAGTACAACAAAGCGCAAATCGTCAGATCCTCTGGCACGAGAAAGTGCCCAAGTGGTTATTGAACAAGACACGGCTAGAGCCAGTAAAGAGAGTGCTACGGCATCTGTTCAAATAACGGGGGAAGAGAATAAGTCAAAAGATTTTTTACGACCTTCAGTGCATTCGGATATGAGACCATCTGTGAGGTAAATTGGAAAATATCGTATTGTCTGGAACTAGAATAAAGCACTTTATAATATATGTAATAATAAATAATAGCGTTATTCCTTTAGGTTGAGTGTTATCAATGAAGGACCAGGAATGAGACGTCCTCCACAAAATCTTAAAACTTATTTTATGCAGGTTTGAAGATTTTTACATAATTTCTTATTAGTTGTTAAATTAATTGATCAGTTATTAAAACGATAGAGTTGTTCAAATTAGTAGGACACGTGGTTACAATATGAAATATTTCGATATGTACGAAGAGAACCAGAAAAACAAAAGCTGATAAAAATCACAAAGGCTTTCAAAATTGATTTTATTTTTAGGTCTGTCAATTAAACCCAGGTTCAAGTTTTGGGTTTGGTGAAAATATGCGTGATAGGCGCATAGTGGCATTGACCCATGTGGACTGTATGCTACTTCCTAAAATATGGTTACTACAGCGCAATACGGCTAATATTTGGACGAGAATTCAGCACTATCTTGAAAAGAAGGTACCTAATAATACCTATTCATTTTCACTCGTCTTAACGACCATTTAAACAAATTTATTATGTAAAAATATAATAATGGTCGTATCGGACTCAATTTTTCGATGCTAAATAAGAAATTCTAATTTATTGAAATAATTTATTAAGTAATAATATTTTTAAGCTATTGCATAGCTTTTAAGCTATTGCATAGCTTCTATCGCGGGCCTTGAGCGCGGGGACCCAATCGAGAAATTCCGTAACGAAAAAACCTCACGCTCCCCACTCTGACGGGCTCGGAGGTGTGGCTTGAAGGCATGCTATGCAATAGCTTTACCGCGGCAGTCCCCGAGTGCCACACGTCTTTTATTTAGTTCGCTAACAGAGATTGTAAATATAAAATTGATGATTTGTTTTTCACAGATACCCACAAAAAAGCAGTTGTTCAAAGAGTTTGTTGCGGCGAGACGCTGGCAGGAGTTTCGAGAAGAACTCGTCGATGACGTCATTGCTCGCTCGAACACCGTTAACTGGACCTCTGTCCACGATGTTCCGTATTCTATTCGTATGGAAGAAATGCTAGATATCTGATTTTGATGTAGTTTTAATGCAGAATAAATTAAATAATAAAGTCTGTTATATTAATGACTGATTTTTTTAGTTAGGGCACTATGCATTTGTTTTTTTCTCTTTCATGAAAAAAAAAACAAATGCGTAGTTAGTCTCATTTATCCGAAACATGCCTATAATATTAATATATTTCATGCTAAAATACTAAATTTACTACGTAACAAAGAAAAATACTGCAGATAAACTTTTAAATCTGAAACTTCAATTTATTCAGCACAGATAACTTAAAAGTATTAGAATTTCCACCTTTTTTTATTTTAAATTATTATTCATTACTTTCTAATCTAACTTAGCATTAAAAGATTACACCTTTACAATTTTTCCGCAAATATTTTTTTTTCGAAACCTGGCTAGATTTATTTAATCTATAGCAGCGATGACGACATATTTAATAACGCGTCGCGTAACCTAGGAGACCGGTTTTGGCGGGAAGAGCGCCCACGCGACATCGTTTCGAAGCCATTTTACGAGTAGATGAGAAACAACAATATAGGTAAAGTATTCGACCGCAGTGCACCGCGACGATCGAGCGCGAAACGTATTTCGACGACAGCCTTGGCTGATCGAAAATTACTATATATCTATAACAATCTCATCGAGTAATAAAAGTATTTAAGTTAATTAAATAATTGCTTACCTCTAACTCCGCTGACTTCCAGAGCAGAACTCTAACGTCCATAAAAAGGTAAGCATATATAAAGCGATCAATTTTCTATTTCTACTTTATAATTTATTATGATTAGAAATATATAAATATTCACTAATCAGTAGTTAACTTTAATTCTATTTTAGTCTGAAATACAAAAAGAAAACATACGAGGAAACAAGCGTTACAATTTGTAGAGCTCATAGAATATTATAATTGGTAGACATTCTACAATTTCATGCGCATGAAATTTTTCCCATTATTTTTGAAGACAGTAAATAAAGGAAACAAGAGAGTAAATATATAAAAGTTAAGTTTCCATATAAGTCTTCACTGTTATGTTCTTTTCAACTTTTATTTTGGTATATGTTAGGAAGTACAGTACTAATCCCTGCAAATAAAATATAATATTTTTACTTCATAAGTATTTTGAACATGCTCTATGTATGACATCATTCTCATATTTTATGATGAAAACATAATTTCGTTACGTCATGGATTACATTTTTTTATGAATGAATTTTATAATGACGACACTTGGATTACCTACTTTTTATTTTGGTTTTCTTATATAAATGTTTATGAAGTCTTTGAAGTCGTCTTTGAAGAATCTTATCAGAATTCGGAAGTGTAATACATGTTATGATATCTTAAATTATTCTATTTATTCTTGCTCTACAATTTAAAGAGGAACTTCATATTCATTAACTGACTGACTGACTTACGAAATACAATCAAAAATGTGGTCTTTAATATTTTTCACAATACGAAAACAAACAGATTCTAGAGCAAACATTTATTTTTACGGATAGAGTTAATTTAATATTGTGCTCTACTCCTATTAAATAACAGTGAAATATGCTAGAGTACCTAGTTAATATATTCATATTGTTTACATCTCTTTTAATGACTACGAGAAATCTGATTGAATGAATAATGATAGCAAATCATAAATCAATTTCCTAAAATATTCTGTATAAGGATTTATATTCCTAATGCCGGCTACTCACGTACCTGCCGCGGGGGCGATATTGGTACAATCTCGGTTCGTCGGCGGTCGGAGCAATTTCAGTTGTTCTCTAAATTGCCCCTGCTTGCATATACACATCACAATTAAGGAGCCAATTAAGGGTCCAATTCCAATATTGCCCCTGCGGCAGGCAGGGTTTAAGCATTAGTTAGGTAGTAACATAATCAAAACAGAAATATACATATTTTTTTTTTGATCAGAAGTTATTTATTTACAATATTACAACAGTATTTCTGTTTAATCAACTGACCTTTCGATGTAGACGCTATCTTATTTATCTTTGAGGTCGAACAGACGATGACGGTATTTTCAGAAATATAATTATGAATAACTGCACTCAGGTTATCGAGACACGAATAACAAGCTAAATTGATTGGCACATGTTTTAAATTAATCGTTGTTAATGAAAAATATTCGTATCAAGAATCTAGTAGGTACCTAGCTAAAAATATACCTACGATTACGAATAGGTACTATTATTATGATTGTCAAATCGTGTTTGTACGTTTCTATGCCTTTATATAGAAAACGATTCAAGTCTAAGATTCAAGTAGTCTTTTTCTATGGACATAGAGAAGAGCTATGTTGGTAGGTATAGCAAAATTACAAAACGGTAAAAGATGAAAACTGCCATTACCTAATAAGTCTCTTTATCGCGTGATATTATGGTGACAGGCTCTTCAATGCTCATAGTAATCCATAAAAATAAGCTGAACAAAAATAACTTTCATGTTTATAATCAATCATGTTGTATTGAGTTGGCAATTACATTATTTCCGGAACTTGGTTTAATAAAAAATAAAACGACACAAAAAAATAGAAAAATTTGATTGATTTATTCAATAAATAGAAAAAAATAGTGGAGTGGGAGTGTGACATGCTTCGGTAGGCTCACCTTTGGATATGAAGATTTTTGCACGTCATGAGGATTTTTGCACCGGTACATTTTTTCGGTGTAGGTACCTACTACAAAAGTAATATGGATGGCTAGTATGGGATATCAATATAATATATATTTGGACGCTTTCCATTCTATGTTGATTTAATAAAGAGGTGAGGGGAGCATTTTTTGCGTTCATATACATATTATAGTAATTTGTGATATTACTATATATGTGCAGTTATTATTCGCCTTTAGGTACTACTTGTGCATTTTGTTTTTTAATTTTTTTTAACCTTTTATTAATAAGAAATAATCAATATTAAAGTTATGAAAACATTTATTATTTGTACAATTATATAATAAAGAAAATCACAGTAATACCAATTAACATTTCTGTGATAAAAAATTCAATAAGAAATTAAACGTTAGAACTGTGCACTAGTTCTTAGACTTTAATGGAAGTTGCTGCGAAATGCGGTAATTCTGGAAGTTTCACATGCCTTTTAAGAAAAAAGAACTAGTTATGTAGGTGGATATATGGACAGAACTATCAGTTCGATGTGACTAGTTTTGTTGAAATATTGGAAATTAAAAATCTTTCATTTCTTTAAACAGCGCTCGATGTTGTGAGACATTTTTGATTTTTTTTGTCCTAATTTGCACCTACATGTGTATTTCTAACATAGAGTTGTGAAATCTGTTAGGTACTCTATATCAGTCAAACTGATATGAAATAGTTAATTTAGTTTATAAGTCTTTTGTGTGCATTGTAGAATTTATGTAAGTAACTGTGCATAAAGCTAGGTTATATATACTATTTAAAATAGGTACTTTTAATAATGCGTGGTAATCAAATTTATTTTTTGGCATATGTATAATTTTATTAAGCTAATAACATTCGAGTACAATCTAGAACAAAGAAACGAATGGCCCAAATACGATTTTATTCATTTTTCACGTTGACAGTGACTCGTACAACCTGGTACTAGCTTGGCTACTCTTTTAGGATTGTATGACGAATATTTTTTTATGAAGAATTCATGAATTTTTACAGGGTCTAACGTTTCATATATAAAAAAGATAGGTGAAATAAAATAAGACAGTCTACAGTTATACGTTTCGTAAACTATAAAATATTGCATTTAGTCACCTTTGAGTCCACACGCTAAATATTTGACTCTAGACTGATAATTATAGTACCTAATAGAGTCTAGGTTGAAGATTCTATACGAGCGATGGTTAGTTACTTCATGATTTAAAATAAATTTACTTCATTTACAATCCGGAACTATCTATAACTACCAAATCGATTTGGATAGGATACCTTTTTCTCAGGTGAGAAAGAACGCTACAATTATTCATAGGCTATATTTTTTATAAGTTTTTATCCCGCATAAACCAGGGCAAAGACGAGTGGCTATAGTACGTATATAGGAATCGTTTATTGCGCATTTCTTTGCGAGTTAAACTGTAGAATGTATCATAGGTAATACAAGGAACATAACAATAAATCATTTCCGTCACATAGTAGTGGGCGATGGATGAAGGCGATAAAAGGAATTAATATGTGGGATGTTAACCGACAGGTTTTATAAAACACATTATAATATCTGTATCGAACTATATTTTACTCAACTGTTTTCTCGTTTTTCCAGAACAAAACACATTAATAACTCACTTCTTATGTACTGTATTATTGTTATCGTAAAATAGCTCTACTATAAATTTTAATGTTGTCGTAAAACAGTAGTAGATTGTTTATAACTGTTCCAAATTCGTAGTACCTATACTTTATTTTTAATTTTGCTTCTAAAACTATAAACCTTAATCGGTAAAGGCTAAAGTGATATTTTAATCAAATCAAAAGATATTTTTTTAGGTCGACTTTGAATACCTAACATAGATACGTTCTATCAGTTAAGTAAAATGGAAATACAGCTTTCTATTTCAAGATACCTTATGCACTCGGCACGCCTAGCTATGTGACGATGCTTTTGATAAAATTTTTTTCGATTAAGATTAGAACTACTTGCCATACACGGATGTTTTTACTTACAAAACTAATCTTATGGAATTTATAGTCAAGTTCTTCATGAAGATTTTTAAAAATTTTCACTTTTATAATAGTATGAACTATGAAGGTAGTTACAAGTTGCCTAATCAGCTGTGCACTCAATCAAACAAACTCGTTAAGAGTTTATAAATCTTAGTTATAAATGCTTTTACACTACTGTTCTATTTTATTTTATGTATATCTATACAAGTAATAGTCATAAATATTAATGTTCATATTCAAATACATCATCACCAATATCTATAAATGTGATTGGTTGGGAATTTATGTGCACGAATAATTTTATTCGTTTATTACCCATGATTCATGAGCACTAAAACTAGGATAAATCGACATCTTCATTATGAAGTAAGTTTGTAAACAACTACGCTTTGTTTAGTATTGGTTGTTCAATAATACTTAAGCGAAACATTACTACTTATAATTAGAAATGACAAAGCTGCAGTTAAGTCTCATAAAATACTGCGCTAAAATATGGATTAAAATGGTGATGGTTTATAATTATTAGTGCAATTGTAACGCAAATGTCGGGGGTCGGAAATGCGGATAATGTTTTAAAACTTTGGTTTTTATAGCTATTTTTTCAAATTCATGCAATGCTTTTCTCTCTTTCCAGCTAAAAAGTATATATCTAATATACTAGCTGTATTCGGGTATAATAAAATGTGAGTTTTTAAAATCGTCGAGAATTTAATCGTAAAAAACAAAGTAACTAACAAAAATCTCGCTATTATATATCAGTTTTAAATATGAACTCTACAATATACGGGCATACCCATGGTATACCTAAGTTCTTCGGTATTCGTTATAAATATAAAAAAATCTATGATTACGCTGTTTGAATAAGGGAAGTAAGATGTTGATGTACCTATGTATTTATCATGTAGGAAATACGTTAAGGTCAAGACCAATTAGGGGCTTTATTAGAGTTCACGTTCAGAAGGTGTTCTGGTCTTTATTCATAGGTAGGTACTATCAATTGGCTGAATTAATTATTTTAATTTATTATAGACACAGGTGAGATACGAGGTGGGTTTCATACACAGGTTTCATAATAATTATGACATTATAGCACAAAGCACTTCTATTTGTTTTTACTGTTCTGTGGATACGAGGGATACAGATACTATTCTTTTGATCTGTGTTTGTCACAGGTGTTTGTTATATTATAATATAATATCTGATAATATCTTGGATAATATCAATATAATATCAATAGATGACAAGTCCATGAAAAGTTTCTACATATAGAAAAAGGCAATAAATACTATAGATGTCATTTGTACATTACCAAATCATGTTATAATAACGTCATTTTATTATATTTTTCATAGTAATCAGAGACGTTTTAATATTTAGTTATTTCTTTAAACCTTTTGTGCATGTGATCACGAAATATTTTATTATTGGCATAATTATTGCTACAATCAAACTTTGCTGAATTGTAGAACCTAGATTTGCATTTTATATACACAGAATCGAACATCTAAAATCATGAAGTCAATAAAAACAAATCCAAGTACAACTAGATCGGTACGTATCTAATTAAAAAAAACGAAATTATTATTCACATTTAAGATTGAATTTGAACAGGTGTTAAGAATGTCATCTATATGCTATACTTACACTCTTTTTGTACAAACATATAATACCTATTATAATTTTAGCTAATATAATATTTTTCGTGTATTCAGGCAGTGACGCAACACCGAACTGGGATAGGAGTAGCGCGTACCGCGTCAACGTTGACAAAAAGGTCCTTCGCGTGTGACAGTCTCATGGGCATACGTCAGAACCCGTGGACACCTACAAAGCGACGTGGGCCCATCGCCGCCGAGTCTGCTAGTCCTGGTCCAGCTGTTGTCTCTTTGCCTTCACTCATCGGTAAGTCATTATACTCGTATTACGTAAACAAACTGAATTAAACTGATGTCACTACATATTTTTAAAGAAGGCTAATACTCTAATAGCTAATGAATATTTTTTGTGCCCTAGGTAATTTTAATGATTTATTTCTCTGAATTTGCATAAAACCTTGCGGAATTTCAAAGAATGTCTCGTTATGGACGTCCATACCATAATTGTTTATACTGCACGTAAATACCGGGAAACATATTGAAACAGCTGTTTTAGTTATAAGCATACTTATTATTGTTTAGTGATGGTATGTAGATATCGGTTTTGGCAATGGTAATATTAATTGTATTTCGTTTCTGGTTTTGTATCGAATACATCAATGTCCGCTGACATCATCCGGAGGTTATACTGTGAGTGTGAGATTACTGCTCGCAAACATTGGCCTTGCCCGTGTTCATACACAAGGTGACATCACTTTGTTTATGTTCGCCGAACCGTATTTGCCATACTAGTTTTTACTTAATTTAAACACTGAATCGAAAGGATATTGACGTGAGTTATTGGATTTAAATATAGACTCGACAAAACTTTGTGCTCGAGCGACACGCAAGTTGTTCTTAACTTTTAGTTGCCCAAAAAAGTGAAACGTGTGTCAGCTGTTCCTAAGATTACTATATTTGGGTATCATAAAACGTGCCGTGGGTGAAAACTTTGAACCTGACGAAGGTGAGCGTCGTCTGCGTCGTTTAGAAAGAATTAAAGTGTGATTAAAATCGAATTAGCATCGAAATATCCAGGCAGAAGCGTTCCATTGCGGGGCGATTTAAAGTTACTGTAGAGTGTTGCGTAAACAAATTTCTAGATTTTATTAGTCCTAGAAGTTTACCAGTTAAAAATTACCTTATAAACTTACTTATAATGGAATATTAAATATTAGATACATGTTTTCCTTGTGAAGGCAATTTATATCAATTTATTTAATCTTTTGTTTGGTTTAGGCAAACCACCACCAGAATCACGGAAATCTCGTGCACCAGCGTTCACATTTGGGCATAAGTTGGATCCTGCAGGAAAAGATAAGACTGGGCCGGGACCTGCCACTTATAATACAGAAGGAATGACGTCAAAAGGTAAAATTTACGAGCAATGATTATAGTTATTCTGTTCTGCATATAACTCACGTGATATCCTTCAATTATCACGAATATGTATTAGGTAACTATATCTAAATGCGTATTTAAAAAAAAACTTGTTTATGTTTAACCAAACAAATGACTAAGTATCTATAACTGGCTCTATCACATACGTAAATAAATTCTTTGTACAAATGTAGATGCTATTATTCAATTGTTACAATGGAGATCTTGTGTAAGATAAATGTAGGTAACTCTTATGTATGATACTATTGAACAGTATCGCAAATTGGTACTAATTGATTAGTAAATTGAATCGACTAGTTTCATTGCACGAGACATAAATACACGTATTACCTACGTATGCAAATATTAAAAATATGAATTGTATTATCGTTTTTTAGTGCAGAAACTTAAAAATATAAATACTTTTCTTTAATATTTGCTAAAGGTAGAATGCCAAATACTATTCTGACGGTTTGCCAAAGAAAGTTTCTATTATTTAAATTCTTATATAACTTAATAACTAAAAAGTGTTCTTTCGATTCGTAAAGTTACGTGTTCGCAACCATAACCAGGTCATGACTTTATGGTTGCAGTCTGATTTGCATAAACATCGTCTGCAGTGCTTTATTTCCTCCGTTTTAACAAGGATAAGAATGTAAATGAAGCAGAGATCGAAAGATCCAAGTATTGTATATCGTATGAATGAATTTTTGCCGTATGATTATTTTTGCATAATTACGGGGTGGGTCGACATTGAATGTTAAGTTCCTCTAGTTGCATTTATCCGTTGCCGCCAAATAAGTCCGTATAAATGAAGGTGATCGACGCGGTGAGTCAGCTGCGGTCGCGTAGGTGCGAAGAGAACCCTGAATGGTCTGCTCGATTCGCTCCACATACAGCCTCAGTGGACTATCTACGACGCTTCGTGCTACTCTTGCACAAACTGGGACGCGTTTTATTTATTTAAAAAAGTTCCGTGTTTGTGTGTTTATTCTGATACAGTGCCAAAGGACTGTCGACGCAAAGGTACCTATATTGCTGGAATGTTTATTCAGCTGTTAACGAATAATATTTTTTAAAGATATCGGAAAAATAAATTTAGTTTATTTATAGTTTACACTTTTAATATATTGATCAAAATGTGCTTCTGGATTTGCATTATAGGAACGTAATGCGTTCAAGCTCCTTTCGAGAACACGAAACATATGAATAAATAAATATTAAATCATCACATTATAATATTAAACGAACACGTTTTAGAATTATTATTCAATCGTATAGTTTCTTGTTTTCTTAACTAATAACGAGTTAAAGCGTGTTTGCTAACAATAAGACGTCTATGCTAGGCAAGGCTGAGGGCCCATCTGTGTCGTTACACGGAAGATGGCCGCCGCTAAAAGTCGCGCCCACGCCAGCTCCTTGTGACTATGAGCCGAGTAAAGCGTCAAGGGCTGTGCTCGATCACGCGCCGGCTTTTTCGATAGGGCTTCGAGTCAGCATGCCACAAGCTGGGAGCAAAACGCCAGGTGCAACAAAATTTCGGAGATGATTGTTTTTAGAAGACAAAAGCGCCACATTGTTTTGTTTCATTCACTGTCATTCAAGTTTTTAATTTCAGTGCTCGTTGCTTTCATGTCGTTTGATAGTGCTAAAAGTATATTCTGTTTTTTTTAGTTTGGTTTGTGGTTTTGCATAAGTGTTTGTAGTATTAGCTGATGCTTGTTTGGTCATCTCGTTCATTTCAGTCTTATGCAGGCGTTCATATTTTAGTTTCTTTTTTTTGTTTTATTTTGCATGTGTTCAAGTACCTCTATAGTTTAGTGCTATGTTAATCATATTTTGTTGTCTCTTTCCTAGTTAGTTTCTCGATTTCATGAGTACTTAAATCGCATTATTTTTTTATTATTTTAATTAAATACTTATGTCGTAGAAAATCATAATTTTATCTATTCAATATTTTTTCCAATTTAAATTTGGTATTTGTAGCCAAATACCAAATAATGTTGGGCATGATATGTGTATCTCTCATAAATGCAACGAATTATGAAACTTCTATAAAACTATCAAATTCTCTTCACATCTTTATCGACAATTAACAATATCTTCTATTCCAACCTCCACAGCACCGAACGTTTATTCTATGCCACCGGTTCTCGGCGAAGCGCGAGAAGGCAGTAAGCGTGCGGCGCCCGCCTTTAGCATCACTGGGAGGGGGAAACCTTCAGAGCTGAAGGCCTCCATGCCTGGCCCCGGAACGTACACTACGGATAAAGCATCTACTGTGATAACAAAGAGGCCACCAGCTTATACCATGGCTCCAAGACGCGAACTGAAACACCCGTCTGAGTCCGTGCCTGGACCCGGAGTGTACTGTCCAGAAAAGGTAAACTCCTATAATAATATTAGGTAGACTAATTACACAAACTACTCTTATTAATTACTTCTACTCTTCTACTTTTATTAGTAGTTTTTTTTTATATAATTGGCTCATGATTTCAATGGAAAATTAATGTTTATTGTCTACTCTTGTTGTCATTCCTTTATCATTAATAATAAATTAATAACTAATGCGTACATAGCTGTGGTACATAGCAATAACCTTCTAAGCTAACACGACCTCACCGCAGACGCATCTCATGCAGGTATCGATTATTATTATTAAGATATACATAATTGGAATCATTTATTATTATTGGAAATTAAAAGTTTCATTCACTAGGGGCAATTTTCTAAAAAAAAAAAAAAAACATTTTCAAAATGTTCTCATTTTACTGATGAGTCTTTATTGTTTGGAATTCTCTTTTGTTTGATTTTATGCGACTATTATATTTAGAAATTAAAGACATCTTTGTTTGGTATTCGACAAAAATTAGATCAAAGCACATTCAAATGAAAAAAAGTCTGAGAAGTAATTTATCAAGTCTAGTTCATTTTAAAAAAATTAAACAATAGGTAAAATTATCAGTTATAGTAGGTATATATAGTATAGTGTATAGAGCTAATTCTTAGTCCCTTTATTGTAGAGGTTCTTATCTACCAATCGTTCCAATCGATGGTGATGGTCCTTACTCGAGTAGATACCAAAGCGTAGTGGTGAGGTCATCCCTAACGCCAAGCGCCATAGGCCATAATACTAACAAGGGTTGGGTGCACGGCAGGTCTGCGTGACGCTGCCCTGGGCGCCGGCGCACACGTTCGGCATCCGCCACTCGCCGTTCGCCGGTCAGTCAGTCCACTACGCCGCGCCCGAAGAGATCACCGCAAGCTAATCTCGCCCTTACGAGCTTACGCTTCACCCCTTTCGCTCATCGATTATCCTCTAACCGTATCATGTAAATTAAAGATTGTTTGTGTTTACGATGCCAGTTTATTTATTGATAATGACACAAGCGGCGATTGAAGATGTGTTGTAAGTGTTCATTTTTGCACCTTATCAATAGTTACGGTCACGCAAAAGTTTGTTGTGCAGTTCGCTGCGGTAATTGATAATGTTATTCGTAGTGCACTTTTAAGTTTTCTCTAATCGATCGTTGCTCGCTCAGTTTATTTTTCTGGTTCATAACATTTTTCATATTGGATAACATTGTTTCATTCATCACATCGAGCTTAGATATTTATTTTTCGTGTATAGTTACTATGTAAAGTTTTAAAATTTATATATATTGGAAGTTTATATATATATATTTAGTTAATTCGATACCTCACGCTACAAAATATGTTTTCAGGGTGAACATCAAAGAGTTACAACCACAACCACGAAGCACACGTTTTCAAGCAGAATGAAAACTGAACCAACAGAAAATGTTCCTGCACCTAATGCTTACAATCCAGAGAAAGCGGATAGGTTTTTAAGAGAAAAGTCACCCGCTTTTTCATTTAGAACGAAAACTGAGATGTACAAAACACGCGATGCCCCCGCTCCGAATATTTATTCACCTGAAAAGTCGCTTAATTCGCTAAAAAATGGACCGAAATATACTTTAGCAGGAAAAGGATCTGCTGAAAAACATGATGTAACTCCTGCGCCTAATTCATATGAACCGCAGAAGGCTGATAAAATGTTACATGAAAAATCTCCTGCTTATACCATGAGATCTAAAGAAGTTGTTGAAAAAATAGAGCAAACCCCTGCTCCTAACGTTTATTCACCAGAAAAATCTGTTCATGCTTTACACAGTGCGCCGAAATTTACCATGTTGGGCAAAGTACATTCAACGAAAATAGAACAAACGCCAGCTCCTAACAGCTATAACCCTGAAAAAGCAGACAAAGTATTACATGAGAGCACACCAGCTTATTCGTTTAGAATTAAGGAGCAGCACATAATAAGGAGCGAATCACCTGCACCCAATGTATATTCTCCAGAGAAGTCTATGCATGTTTTGGATAGTGCACCTAAGTTCACTATGAGTGGTAAAGGTCCGACTGATAAAATTCCTGATACTCCAGGTCCAAATGTTTATTGTCTAGATAAAGCTGATAAATTATTGCATGAATCGTCACCTGCATATACGTTTCGGACTAAGGATGAGATCATAAACAAAAATAATAACCCGGCACCAAATATGTATGCACCTGAAAATTCAATGCATATGTTGGATAATTCACCGAGATTTACAATCGCTGGAAAAGGACATTCTCCCAAAATTGAAAATGTACCTGCTCCAAACGCTTATAGCCCCGATAAAGCGGACAAACTTCTTCATGAAAGTACTCCTGCATATACTTTTCGACCAAAACATGCTACCGACAAGCCGAGTGATACGCCAGCGCCTAATATGTACGACCCTCACTTTATAGACGGAACGCCAAAATTTAGTTTATACGGGCGAGGTCTTGATCCTAAGACTTCTGATACACCAGCTCCAAATGTATATGATCCTCGTGTGTCGGATTCAGCTCCAAAATTCACGATTTCTGGTAAAGGAATTACTAGTAAACCTTCAGACGTTCCAGCACCGAATGCATATAATCCCCATCTTCCAGAAAATTCACCAAAATATTCCTTGGCAGGTAAAGGCCGAGATGGAAAGCCTTTGGAAACACCGGGACCTAACTATTACGACCCGCAGATTCCTAGTAGCACTCCTAAATATACTATTGCTGGAAAAGGCCCCGATGGAAAATTCCCTGATGTTCCAGGACCTAACGTTTATAATCCCCATTTATTTGACGGTGCACCTCATTACAGTTTATATGGAAAAGGTTATACACCAAAGCCATTTGAAACACCTGGGCCGGCCGCATATGACCCGAACTTACCACATAACTCTCCTAGATATACTATTTGTGGTAAAGGACCTGATTCAAAAGTGTCAGATGTACCAGGTCCAAACGTTTATGATCCAAACGTTCTCGACAATACCCCGAAGTATACTATCGCTGGCAAAGGTAAACCAGAAAAAATTTCAGACACACCAGCTCCTAATTCTTATGATCCAGACAAACATAGATTAGATGGAACACCAAAATATACTTTTGGAACAAAAAGACCATTAGAAAAACTTCCAAACAATCCTTCTCCTAATGCGTACAACCCAGAAAAAGCTGATAATATTCTTCACGAACATTCACCAGCATATACCTTCCGGCCAAAAATTGAAAACGAAAAACCTATGAATACCCCCGCTCCTAACGCATATAATCCAGAAAAGGCAAATGGCGTTATTTTAGAGAAAACTCCAGCTTATTCCTTGGCCCCTAAGGGAAAGGATGCTAAAATAAGTGACGTTCCTGCACCTAATGCATATAATCCCGATAAGGCTGATAAGATTTTATTAGATAGTGCACCTCGATACTCATTTAGGATAAAAACAAAGCCACCAAAGCAAGATGATGTTCCTGCTCCAAATAATTACAACCCTGACAAAGCTGACAAAGTGTTGCTACCAAATGCTCCACAATATACTTTCAGGATCAAGTCCAATACCTTGAAAGCTTTGGATACACCAGGTGAGTTATCTATTTTATCTTTTATGTGTAGTGGCCTTGTTGAACCCTACGTTACAACCAAGGAAAAAGATAACACGATTTTTATTTTTAGACACTTACAAAAAGATGATTGCCTATTATGACAGACTTAAAAATAGAACGGCATTGACTTTTTAGCACACATAACTCACTTTGAATCCTTACTATTATTACAACAAAGTTTACTAAAAATTTTCATGTCATATTATTATCTATTTAATTATTTGTTTATTATATTTTAGCTCCCAACTCATACACATTACCAATGCCCGTGAAAACTCCGCTATACACGATATCGGGTCGCCACAAGGAGCCAATCGATGAACGGATAAAAGTTCCCGCTCCAGGCACCTATAACCCAGAAAAGGGATACAAATTCGTTTTAACTTACTCGCCACAATATACCTTTGGCGTTAAGATTCAAACGGAAAAGTTTGCGGAATCACCAGGTGAGAATATAAATTAAATGTAGAAAATAATAAATTTAATATTGTAAGTTGACTCTGTATTATGCTCAATGTGTAATTTTGTAGAAGAGTAATCGTCATATTCTATGAACTTAAGGGCAATTATAATAAGCCTATTATGAATTGTAAAGGTTTTCTGAGTTTCCGTGTCCAATGTATTGGAAATAAATAAAGTGTCTTCGCGTACCTAATTAATAAACAAAGAATAAGACATAATAAGTGTACTTTGATGGAAGCAAATATATATTAAGCGTTTTATACTACAAAAAATTTCCCCAGAAATCAGATTTCACATTTTGCATCCAGTATTTAAAATATATTGCCGATAAAATAATGGACAGAGGTTTCATAAATAAACAAATGTAATTTATAGATTTTAAATATAAATTTTTAAAGAATATAAAAAAATCGATCACGAGGCGGGATTCAAACTTGCGTCTTTCACCATGCCGGTATCATAGGTGGCCGAGAAGTCAAGCGTCGACCGACATAGAAAGACGTGGGTTCGAATCCCGCCTCTTGATATTTTTTTTCTATTCACTAAACAATTATATTAAAATTAAATTTATAATTATTTATAGCACCGAACGCATACCGCATCCCGTCGGTGCTGGACTCGCCGGTGTACACGATGTCGGGCCGCCACAAGGTGCCGCTCGACGATCGGGCCAAAGTGCCCGCGCCTGGCACTTACTCGCCGGAAAAGGTGAGATTATGTGTATTTGCTTTGAGTTTTACTGCACTTGTTTTTTGTTTGTGTGTGTGTGTGTGTGTTTTTTTTTTCAATAATTTTGGGTGATGAAGTTTATAGTTCCCAAGTAAATCGTAGACCTGTACTTGCCCAATCTTAGCAATCTTCATATTTGAAGATTGCTAGAAATCAAATCAATATTTAATATAGTAAAGTAAAAGTAAGTAAAAAATATTTATTCAAAAATAAATATTTTTTCAATCTTTAATATTTGTTTAGATTTGATGTTAAAACAACGATTGATTTTTTATATAGTGATTATTAATACAATTAAGTAGTATAGTATAAAAAATATTTATCAGATGAATTATATGTTAACGTAAAGATATTTGTGACCTACAGGTGCAGCTGGATAAAAAACCGAACATAACATTCGGAATCAAACATTCGCCTTTACTTGGACAGTTAAAGCCAATAGAACCCCGTCGGGTCGTCAACGAATTCCTTGAAAACGAAATTAAAACGAGCAACGTTAACGATGTAAAACGAACAAACGTTAATGTGCGTCAAGAAACTAATACTAATAATAATTATAACCATTCTACTAACACGGAGAAATATGTTACACAGAATGTAGATGATGTTATAGACTCATCAGATCTACAAAATGGCTTACGCACTCACGTAACACAAGTGAGAACTAAGGAATTAAGGAGTACAACAGCTACACCAGAACCAGTGCAAGAAACTCTAACGCAAGAAATTGTATGGATCCCGGAACAAACGCAACGACGTGGCTCCTACACGATCGAAAAATCTGATGGCAACGGTTTTGTTGAACGTTACAACAATAGCGAAGTGATTCCCGTGGAAAATGGAGTTATGAGAGTATCTGGTAGTGGGGAAAGAAGCGCGTCTAATACTCAAGAACATAGCAATGAAGTTATCCAAGGAAAAAGATTCGTTCAAAATGTTGATAAAGCAGTTCAAAGAGCTAGTGCGAATGAGAAATCTCAACGAGCGACGGAACAAGTTCTTGTGGATTCTGATGTGAAACATCTTCCTAATGGGGGCATCGCTAAATCAACTACCACTACTACTATTAAGAAAGTAGGAACTGCTGCCAAAACAGCAAACGCTACTACTACAGTAACTCGTACTAAGACAGCCGTTACGTCAAGAGATGTTGGTACTAAATAAATTCTAACAATACTATGCTTCAATTGCAAATAAAGCTTTACATTAATTTATTAAAATGAACAATTCGCTCTATTAACAAACCGCCGTGCAGCTTGCTAGGAAACTTTCGGATTTGTTACCTATTTAATTTATAATAATATTATAAAAATCTAAATATTTTATATGACATCAAATGTAACTATAAAACCTTGTTAAAGTAATATATGTAATAAAAAAAAATTGTTTTATAATTGTTTGTTTTTTTTATTGCACATAACATTTACCTCCTTTTATTCCTGAACTCATTGCATTGAATAATTATAATTATTTAAATTTTAGCACAATTATAATTGATTTCACCGATGAAGACACGGCTAGATTGGTTTATTTTAGCTACTTTCAT
>CAJQZM010038167.1:0-13939 GCA_907164665.1 Colias nastes | reverse complement strand
AGATAATAACACCACACTATCTTACAGCCAAGTGAATATCGTGTGTAGGGGAGACTCACGCAATTATATTGGATATTGGATACCTCCCCTAGGTATGAACGTTATGCAGGGTGTAGGGGAAATAAAGTTTAAAAGAGGGATACAAGAGCTTTAAGAGACACTTGCAATCATGAAACAATATACTTACCGGCTTAACTGATGTGCTGATACAAATTCAACTCTTAATAATCCACGAAATTGATACTGACCGTCAACTTCCTATCTGAAGAATTTACCAATATTTAGGGCGAAGTAACACGTAATCCTTATATCTACCTGCTTAGTTTTATTTTATGCAAACACTGATATTTAAAAGTTGATGTTCTACACCTCACAATATAATACAGAGCACACATTCCAGTCTCCTCAGCGGTGAGTATATGTAAAAGCATGCTTTTACAACAGTGGCCAGGTAAGTATGAATTGTTAATATAATTAGAGAAAAAACTGTATTTAAAGATTGTCTTTTCCTAATAAAAAGCTTGCAAAACGGAAACTGACTGCGTGAGTGTTTGGTGAAAATGAACTAGATATAAATAATAAATTGACAATAGTGCAAAGTGCTTTTGTAATGTCATAAATGGTAATTGTAATGAATGGACTAAGACTTTGTTAATAAACGGTCAACTTTAATTACTTTTTTACTTTTCTCCCCAGATCCCATGATCCTGTTCCCAAATCCAAATAAAGGTTTATGTTAAGAAGTAAAATAAAACAATAAGTTGAAGTTTAAATTTTATTAATAAATGTTTAAAATCACAGTACATTTTTCTTAAAACTAATTATTGTTCCCAATTATCTTGCAATAGGTAAGGTAATCGGAAACCAACACTTTGCCTTTGTACAAATAATCACTGTCCAGTTGTGGTAATTCTTTTAATGTCCTGAAAATATACATGTAGTCTTTATTTGTGATCAATATTTTTTGTATTTGAAGATTCTCTGAAGAGACAGAAATATTATATAAATATATAATCATCATTGTGTCTTAACACATTTAGTCTGCCTTTCACAATTGATGATATTAAAACAAATACAACAGATATACTTACGGATATTGAACTTTCATATTTTTAGGGCCTCGCACTGGATTCCAGGCAGAGACTGGTGATTTATTAGCTAACATTAGACCAGCTACAGCTGTATATAAACCATACTCCTGGCACAGTTTCTCCTGAAAGATATAACAAGATGAATTAATTTCTTTCCGATTTATTTAAGTTAAAATGGGAAAATAATAATAAAAAAAGAAAAAAATGCAGTAGATTTCGTTTTATGGAAAGAATTACATGTTGTGATAATAGATATTGTCATACAATAATATTAGTAAAACAGCATTTACGAAAACTTTTTTCTTAATAAAAATTACTCACATTCCACTCAGACAGCATGTAGTCACTATCACTAAGAGCGGAGGCTGCTTTGTCAACATCATTTGGACAAGAGAAGTGAGGTAAATAGTTTTCTTCCAAAAATGATATGAACGAACTGGGATGACTGAGAAATTGTTCAATTATATCTTTGGGGGAGTGAGTCAAATTCTTTTTGCCATCTTCTGATACTATTACTGTAAATGAAAGAAAAAATGTATTTTGTTTTGATGTCTTAATTTCCAATAATAAATAAAAATTAAGGACTATGTTCCAAGGTTCAGAGGACATTCAAAAATATGTACATGAAATAAAACTTATATTATGTTCACTAGTCACAAAACGGGTATTACATTACTAATTCAAATGAAGAAATTAAGTTCAAATATATGTAGAAATTAAAATATTGATATCAAAATTACCTTTAGGATTAAGTACTCTGCCAACTCCATGCAATATGCTCACAGTTTGATCTTTTCCCAAAGACATAAATTTACTAGAAGCATTCTTTTTCTTTTTAGTAGTTTTACTTTTAACTTCTTTTTCAAGAACAATACTAGTTTCTAAGTTCATTGTTGATCCTGAAATAAGATTTATATTTCTTGCAATTACTGTACTGAATTTTTTTTTTGTCAAAAACTAAAACCACAAAAATGTCATTTTTTATTGCTGCCACTTCTATACAGAAGATTTATTATATAAGTTAAAATTTAATATTTTACAAGAAAATGACAATATAAATTACTTAAATGTATAAAACATACCTTTTAGTGACGCAAAGTGTAAATTTAAAATAGCAGATCGAACATCACCTCCCGAGGAATTTACAACTGAATCCACAACACTGGCACTGGGTATGTTGTACATTGATAAGTATTTCTTACTAATAATATCAACAGCCCGTTTTATTGCTGACTTTAAACCTGTTACTGATATAGAATTAAACCTGGAAATTAAAAAAAAGGATTCATTTTTTAGCATGTTAAACCTTAGTAATTATTCTAAAGGCAGTTAGAATTCATTATTTTAGAAGAGTATGTAGGTAAATTCTTTTTAAGTAATATGGAGTTTATACTTACGCTATATGTGTTATATTGAACTGCTCTTTCAATGTTGGAGTAAAGAGATTCAATGCTATATTTTTGTTATCCGTATGTGACTCTGAGCAAATGAAAACAATGGGGGATTTCGCTCTTTGCCTATATTGGCTGAAACAGAACAAAGCATATAATATTAAAAGTGAATAAATGATGTACATAATTTAAATATATAATATTATGATCTCATATAAAAATAATGCGCCAATTTTAAAGATCATTGTATATTAATTAATCATAAGCTTTGCAGTTACAATTAGTATAACATATAATCATGAATACTATGTCACATAAATATTATTTGAAATACAGTACCACTAATAAATGACTAGTGCCTACAGTAAATAAAAAACACTGAAGAATTTATTTAAATGTTTAAAACTTACTGTAAAATATCTGTAAACTCTGCTGGTGTCCTTAAAAATGTATTGGGAAAATCTTCCACAAGCACTACTTTACTGCTATTGTTATCCAGAAGAGATGTAAAATTGGCAGCATTTATAATAAAATCAAGGAATCTTTTTGATTGAGATTCTTTAAATTGATAGTCTCCTGTAATTAGTAGAAATGTAAGATAATTTTATTTTACTGATAATTAAATTTGTTGTTTTACTCTTAAATATGGGTCTGGAAAATAATTAGGCAAATACCATATTCTGAAGGGAATTCTATATCAACTGGTGTAATCCACTCTGTAACTTTTATATTATGTTTAGCTGCTAAGGTGTGTATTGAAGCTGTTTTTCCACATCCCACTGGCCCAGAGAGTAGTAACATATTACTGCTGCTGTTCAAACAAGAACATTTCAACCATTCTTCTACCTCTTGAATTTTTTTACTATGCACTGCTAAATCCTCGACTTTAACTGGATCGAAATTCTTCATCCAATTTTTACTAGTTACATCATGAATTATATGATTGTTGTTCTTTCGCGCACATATCTGGAATTTTTACATTAAACATTTAAAAAAATAACGTTTTAAATTTAACTTTTTAAATACAAGTAGTTATAACACTACACATAAAATGCTACTCACATCTTCCTCATTGTTGTTTACAGGTTCAACTATTTTACTTGTACTCTTTTTAATCTTTTTCGGTGGCTCAGTTTCGTCAAATTCGAATAATGGTTTGAACCACTTCTTACTCTGAAAATTATATCAATGAGAACATTTTACAAATACCTAGGTACATTATTAAAATTAATTTTCTCAATAGTATACGTAGATCTTTGTTTACCTTTTGTGGTCCATTCATTATTATTTACAGATGCTTTGCAAACTGGTGTAAGTTCCCTAGGTTCAATTAGGTAATGTATGTTTTAAATAAATCTACTATTTTGTCTTGTAATTTGTTTCTTTACATTTCGTATAATTCAGAACCTACAAAGTTCGTTCGATACAGGTACAAATTCAAATTCTACTCGGACAGTCGGACACGGGCCACGGGGAGCCGGGACATTCAAATTGTCAATTTTGAACATGATTTTGAAATTTGAATCAATGTTTTGAATAATCAAATAAGTCAACGTCAAATGTCAATAATTATCTTTTTCTTTTCTCTCGTACCTATGTCATGAAAACGTAACTATTTGCCGGTGTCACGAAAATAAATGATCCATTAATCTTTATTTCCACTAGATCGACATAATTTATTTCATTATTAGATAGCATATAAATCTATATTCGATATCTTATTAATAATGAACTTCTAAAATGTAGTCTCTAGTATCATCTGGCAGTGGCGCTTTTATTTATTTTAAAGGGTGGATAACATTATCAGCTTCAAAATATGCATGATATCTATTTTATGTAAAAATTTATTCTGAATATTGCTGCTTGCTATGGTTATGATAGAATTTTTTTTTACGAATCAACTCGATCCGATTCCAGCTCTATCTCCAAGTTGTCGCAGCTGCTTTTGTTTATTAAAAAAAACAATATGAATGTCATGTTATGTCAATTGTCAAACTTCAAAGTCAACACATCGAATGAATTGATTTGCAAATGCGCGTAGTTACGTAAAATATTTGTATTTTATTTTTAAGCTTAATTGGAACACCACTTTGCTGGTGTAGGTTTTATAAAAATTAAATAAATATAAGTAAGATACACCACCTAGTGAAATTTTATAATAAACTTAATTATTTCTAGCTCTAAATTACGTGTTTTTGCAGGTGCAATGCAGGCGCTCAAAGCAATAGGGGCTTCAGCTCCCTCTACGGTTTTATCCGTTTTAAAGAAAGGAGCCTTTACACCAATTGTAGATCAAGTACGCCAAACCCATTTGCCGGCTCCAGACCCATCAGAGATGAGACCGTATTCGCCTTTTCAAAAAACATCGAACATGGCAGAGTATGCCGTCGCTAGGTTGGACGACTTACTGAATTGGGGTAGGAAGGGATCAATGTGGCCCATGACTTTTGGTCTGGCTTGTTGTGCCGTAGAGATGATGCACATCGCCGCTCCTCGCTATGACATGGACAGGTAACTAAATGTTAGCATATTATGTCGCACTTAATTTTATTTGTGAATTTAGTATGGAAAACAAACAACCAAAATTGATTGTTGTAACTAAAGTTGATCTTATCCACACAATTTAAATGTATGAGTTAAATTCTCACCAATACATACATTTACATTTTGAAATATGTAGGGCGCTCTAAAGCCGTGACTGTGATGAAATTGATCATTTTTTTCAATTTCATCACATTTTTTCACCAAATTTTTCATCCCAGAATAAAATAATTCATGTAACCTTTTTCGTATTTGTTGAAATTGCCCATAAATAAATAAACCATATAAATTTCATTCTAATCCCATACCATTGTTACCAGTAACTCTTCAAAATTGAACTTTCCCTATATTTTACTACAGTCTTTGTTATAATGTAGGTTTCACTTGTATTAAAATTGTAACAATCAATACAAATCCAAACAATAATTCATTCTAGATATGGTGTAGTATTCAGAGCATCACCTCGGCAGTCTGACGTGATGATTGTAGCTGGTACTTTAACAAACAAAATGGCTCCAGCTCTAAGGAAGGTTTACGATCAAATGCCGGACCCGAGATGGGTGATTTCTATGGGGAGCTGTGCTAACGGTGGTGGATACTATCATTACTCTTACTCGGTTGTGAGGTAAGTAATAGATTTATATGAACAAATAAGACAAAGAGGCTTTTCAATACATTTTGAACATTTCGATTTGGTGTATTAACTAATAAATTGATCTTAAAATGCTAAAACATGGACATTATTTTTTTAATGTTTGCTGTTTATGACTGTACTATACATGTATGTACAATTTACAGTCCACAAGGCGTAAGATGATCTTTTTCAATTTGAAATAATTTTAACAATGGAAAAAAAAATTCCTTGGGGCATGTTTCAAAATCATCTCTTTTGCTTTAAATTTGTTATTTAATTATCTAGCTTTTATATAATATTAATTAATAGAAGACAAGTGATATTGCTGTCATGTCCCTATTTGCAAAGTAAAGGCTATATATTAAAAGTAATGATGGCTAAGCCCATATATTATCCCACTACTGATCTTTACACAGAATGCAAAATACTATCAATTAGAAAGCTCTTCATACTAAACTGTGTTCTTGCTTATCACAAGCAGACGAACTGGCATGAAATAAAAGTTGAAAAAGGCGCAGGGATAAAATTTTTAACTTACCGTTTGTCCGCACTGCAGCTGCAAAACGATTCTGTGTTTTTTTGAGCCCACTTCTGTATAATAAAATTAATAAAATATTACACGTTCGTACTTTGACCCTATCCGATTTGAAAAATAAAATAATCATCTTTTTACTTACCTTATCGTACAGCGAGACCGAAGACTTCATGAAAGTTTAATATGCACAAATACTTATAAAAAACCGCATATTGATATTGAAAAATTTTACACACTCGTCCACTCAATCTCTCAAATAGTAAAACATCACTCACACACACACACACACACACACACTCACAAACTGCATGCCCGAAAAGTTTATTTTTAACCTCAATTAGTTCTTAAGGCTGTGTACGCGGTCCGTGCGCTGTTTGGCTCAAATATGTGATTTTTCAAACCAGATTGTCCATCAACCACTTATCTTACAAACATATGAATTACTAATAATTTTAGGAAATTTTATTGTCTATGTAGTTAGTTAAGAGTTTTTTTCAATTAATACAGTATTTGTGAATACCATCAAGATAACTGAGCCGATGATTACTTGATTTCACTTTTAGTGTCAATTTCGAAGCTAAAAATATCTGAAATTGCTGACAGATCTAACACACAATTTTTTTTAACTAACTGAAAAAATCCTTATTAAAATAGTTAGTTAAAAGATTTTTTTATTTTGGACTCCTAACTTACGAAATTTAAATCCGAACAATGTGAATTTTTTTAGAAATTATAGTCGACAAAATGATTATTTTCACCAAGATATTTGACTTAATTGAATATAATTTATACATATTGCAATAAAAGAATGTCTTACTTATAAGATAAAATTTAAAAAATCAACTAAGGTACCTCTGTTATTTTTCTACAATTTTTTTTAAAGTACTATAAAACACTGCGCGCGACCCGATTCAAATCCTGTGTTCAAATCAGTCGGCAGCGAGCCTTTCCAGAGAGAGGACATGTTGCTCGGCGCTCTCCTGTGGACCTATGCTGTTCATAGTAAAAGGATAGCGCAAGCCGCGATCTATCGTAATAGATCGCGGAGATTTTGACTTGCGTTAAATTGAATAAGCGCTCTTAATGATTTTCTATTTTATAAAAATATGTAATAGTATATAAGTTAAATTAACAATACTGGCTGTCTGGAGAGGAAGGCGTCGATCGTCTCTAGCACAGGTATATTCCTAGTTGAGGCGATCGTCGTGTCTAAATTGTTTTTTGTTTGTATCTATTGTTTCTAAATAAACGATTTTATTTATTTATTATTATTATATCTTGCAAGCTTAGTTTATTTTTTTATTAATTCCTTGTTATTTTACAGGGGTTGTGATCGCATTGTGCCAGTAGATATCTATGTGCCAGGCTGCCCGCCGACCGCCGAAGCTCTGCTCTATGGTGTTCTCCAATTACAAAAGAAAGTTAAAAGAATGAAAACTATCCAAATTTGGTACAGAAAGTAAACTTGAAAAGCTCTACTCTGACATCAGTGTAATTTATTGTTACAGTAAATATAATCATAGTAGAAACATCTTTTATTTTATATCACCTTTAAATCATTTTGATGAATTAGTTAAACCATTAAATTAGTGTAATAAAAAATTATAGCAAGAGAGTATTTTGGTCTTTTATTTCACATAGATCAAAGATCAATAAGAAGTATTTGAATATAAAATGACTTATAGAATATTAAAGTGATGTTTAAAATATATTAATACTTATTTTATTAACTAATCCAAATATCCTGAATTCCAATTAATCTGTCTTGTGTTTATTTTTTAACACATAAACTCTGAAGTTACTAGCTGCGCTTCGCGGTTTCACCCACGTGGCTCCCCTTCTGTTGGTCTTAGCGTAATGATATATAGCCTGTACCTGGCCTTCTCGATAAATGGGCTATCTAACACCGAAATAATTTTTCAAATCGGACCAGCAGTTCCTGAGATTATCGCGTTCAAACAAACAAACTTTTCAGATTTATAATATTAGTATTAGTTACAATGTTGATAAAAACGAGAGGCATTAATGGAAATTACATACACAACGAGTGCCCAGTGGTAATCAGAAACTATTGAAAAACAGTATACGAGAAGTATAATGGAAAATCATTTTTCAAAGAAATTAAATAGCCTAATGATTGCGTAAAAGTAAGCTCCCATAATGTAAAGATTTGACCTGCGTCATGCTGCATGCATAACAATACGGCAACATTGCTTGGAATTTGAATTATTCCTACATAACTATGCCTATTGGCTGTGTGCGAAGTACTAGGTGGGAGTCTTAACTCAACTCAAACTCAAAAAAGTACTATAAAGTAGGAAGTACTATAATGCTTTGCATAATTAGTATGAAAACCACTGTCTCCAAACACATACATTTAAACCGATAGCTAAACAGTACAAGTAAGCTATGCCTTTTATTGGACAGCTTAATTTGAGTAACAAGTGACTTAGTAATAAATTCAGCATTTCAATATGTACCCTACCTATGTAACACACGATTTTACGGTTTATTTTAGTATAAAATCCCTAGGTATATGATCTGTTTTGTTTCTCTTTGCTCAGAAAATTCGAAAATTTTCAAATTCGAAAAAAATTTGGCTATTCAACAACAGAGGGCGTTACCTAACTTTCGATAGAAATAACTTTGAATGTTTGAACCTCAACACATAGAGATAAAGTTGAAATTTGTGTCACTACATTAAAGACCTAAGTCCTAATGCTATGCCCTAAGTGATGTACAATCAGCCTTGTTATCGATAATTCACAAATAGAAAATATGTAGCTAGTTATGATTTTAATACAGTGATAGGTTCGTCTCGCCCGTGCAAAACTGGTGGGCCCAGGGAAGACCGAGGCCGTGGTCGTGTGCCGCGGTTTTATACTGAGTGAGATCGCGTTTTTTCCAACTTGCGACATCGGACATACATGATTAAACGAAGTAGTTTTAAGAATAATTTTTGTCAACTATTGTGGTGTATAGGTAATTATGTTTGTTGTGCATTAGGTTAAGTACCTACCTACTTGTTGAATTTATATGTGCGATTTTTTTTCTTTTCTTTCTATTATATATGACTACTAGCGGTCCGCCCCGGCTTCGCCCGTGGTACCTACATGTTTAAACTATCCTATCTCTCAAGTTGGATCGAACTGCACATGGTGTGCGAATTTTATTATAATCGGTTAAGTGGTTTAGGAGTCCATTGAGGACAAACATTGTGACACGAGATTTATATATATTAAGACTAGATGTGATCCGCGGTTTCACCCGCATTGCTTAGCTCCTGTTGGTCTTAGCGTGATAATATACATCCTATATATAACCTTCCTCGATAAAATGGGCTATCTAATACCGAAAGAATTTTTCAAATCGGACCAGTAGTTCCTGAGATTAGCGCGTTCACCAAACAAACTCTTTAGCTTTATAATATTAGTATAGATTATATATAATATAATATGCTATTCCTCGCGGTTTCACCCGCGGGCAAAAGCTAGTATATATGCCGGCTACACCTGCTATATATAATTAGATATAAATAACATACTTATTTAGCAGCTTTTCCCGGGTCATGTAGAATAGGCGAATAGGCCTCTCGCACTTTTCGCTGCCTCCTGCACTCTCGCGATGCTCGCTGCGCAACTATCCTTCTAATATTATAAACACGATACTAACTACTAATTTAATCTAGATCCTACTAATATATGAGTTTGTGTCGATGGATGGGTGCTTGCTTCTTCTACACATACTACTGAATCGACTAATTTTTATCCCGGAAATCCCAAAGGAACGGGAACCATGTGGGTTGTTCTTTAAAAACGCGGGCGAAGCCGCGGGCGGAATTCGAATTGTAATATCTGTACTCCATATTTAATTTACTAGCTGTGCCCCGTGGTGTCACCCGCATTGCTCCGGTCTTAGCGTGATGATATATAGCCTATAACCTTCCTCGATAAATGGGCTATCTAACACCGAAAGAATTTTTAAAATCGGACCAGTAGTTCCTGAGATCAGAGCGAAACAACAAACTCTTCAGCTTTTTATTGAGGTATTTATACGTTAATAATATGAATTAGTTAGGTATATAAGTTTAGGCTTTTGTAGTATTTTCTCTCACTCCTAACATCGAGATAGTATGTACTACGTACTAGAGAGGCGATCGCTACTACACTCTCTTTAACACGAGCTAGAGGCAAGAATCACAAGTCTCTTTAGTCTGTGCCGGACTGTGCCCCCCGCTTGCCGCGTCAACACGTGTTATTGCTCTGTTCAAAATGCCTTCGTGTGTGCTAAGATATTGTTTTAACAGTTCCCATAATACAAACAAAGCCCGAGGAGTGACTTTTCACCAGTAAGTTTCCTTATTATGAGTAAGTAATGCATTTTACTAATATTGTTATCATTTTGCGAAAAATCACCACGCGTTCTGCGTTTCGCGCCATTTTTCATAGACTAACAGCACAGACGTGACACTATCGATGAGTCTGTTAAAAAAATGTAACTGGATTTTTTAACTATGTATATATACAATATATACTAGGAAAGATTACCGTGTTGTAGTACCTAAATATTTATACTTTTACCCGACTACGCAAAGTAAAACGGTAGGTTATATTAAGTAATATTTATTTATTTACCTATTTTTATTTATTAAAAAAATGTTCATCAACAGTTGTTCCAATAGGATTTATAAATTATTATGCACAACAATTACAAATAAACACAACATTCACAGAAACTAATACAGTAAAAGTTCCTTAATCGCGCTTCCTTTAGTCACGTTTTCACTATTCGCGGATTAAAAAAATGCGACCCAATTTCTATATTCGCGACTAAACATTTTTTTTATTCGCGGATTTAATAAGTACATACATAATAATAAAATTATTCCAATAGGTATCTTACCCAATATCCTTGTCAAATGGACTAATAAGAAAGTAAAATAGATCTTATTACAAGTTTGCCTAAAGTACATAATATTATGTTCTTAAATGATATCGCCGAGGCCTTTGACACAAGCCGCCTTTGTCGCAAGCCGCCTCTGCGGCGATTGATGTTTTTGAGAATGTAAATAAACAGAATGGAAGCAACCTTATAACTCAATAAATAAAGTATATTACACGCTTTATATTAGCTTCACCTGTATGTTTGTAACCGACTTCTTTGGGCGCGATTTTGACCCACTTTAAACGGCCAGATTTCGTTCAAACTTTGTAGATTTATTGAGGACCGATGACAATACACTAATTTGATAAAATAAATAATAGTTAAAAAAAAATAAAAAACACGCTTTTTATAGAAAACCGACCTAAAAGCGTGTTTTTTAGTTTTTTTAAACTATTATTATTATTTTTAAATGTAGTTCCGTTTATAGTAAAAGCCGCTTTGCGTATTTATTGTTTCGTCTTTCACATTCGTTAGAAAAATTGTGATCGAGTAAGGGGGCGTCCATAAATTACGTGAGGTGTTTTTTTTAATTTTCTGCCGCCTGGTGAGATGTCGTGAGATTTTATTCAACCCCCTCCCCCATCCTCGAATCTCACGTGAGATTTTTCAAAATGTGAGTTTCTTATACGTAAACGCCATCAACATTGAATCATCGTATCCATTTAATTAGGGCTATTATAAACCAATACTCCAAAATTCGATTACATCATGAAGCAAAAACTGATAAAACTATTGATTACTACACAAAACGACAAAAGCTTACTAAATTGATATTATTTAAAGGAAATTAAAATACATAGTTTAATATAAAATCCTCTTTTTATTAATTCCCTAGTATCAGTACCACCAGATAGTACCGAGTAAACAGATTGCACAATGTGTCGCATCTGCACGCATTGCTTAATCTTTGAACTTGAAGCCACGCCTCGCTCGTTCTACACGTACCCCACCACATCGGCCGCGCGCAATGTTTTTGTTTGGAATAACCTCTCTAGTGTACATATATCTCGATGACTCCTAAACATGATTCTGTAATAATGACAAATTTATTACTGGCTCAGTGATGACAAATTCTCGAGCTAAGAAGAGCAAGAGTTTTCGTTAATTCTCAATTTATAATTTTATTACTGTACATCAGACTTTCACATGTAGCTTAAAAATAAATACGGATCTTTCAAGATGGCGCTTCGATTTTACAGTAATAAGTAAATTCATTATTGTGCTAGTGTAGTGTAACTGAACTATGAACATTTTATTTATATGTAAGTGTCACTTATGACGTCATTTTAATTAAATACTGCACTGGAGTAACTTCTGTGATATAAATACCAAAATTACTCGTGACTGATTGGATTAGAATGAAATTTGGCAAAGAAATATATTCTAAACTTCGTCTATAGGATAACTAAACACATATGAATATTGTGTTTGTACATGCGTGACTATATTTTTTTTATTATTTGCAAATAAAAAAAAAAGAAATTCAGGAGCGCATCCATCCACGCATAAGTAAGGCCTGTTACTTGGTTTATAAGCAGATGATTATTCTTATAGGTTAATGCATTGAAAATAGTGTCAAGGTTCTTTTAAGTCAAATGTATCTGAGACGATATGTTTATTGTAATACTTAAAATATATACAGTTTACAAAAAATATGTACAATACAACATACAATGTCTAGGATATTTTTGACTAGAATAGGAAAGTACAAAAACTCAGATTGGTATAAAAATCAAAAGTTTTAATGGTATTTTCTGAATCGCACCAAGCTTTCATTTACTTTTTAGTATACAGAATGATTTTGTATAAACTATAATACATTTCTGATTTATTCTTAAAGAAATAATGAGAACATAATTATCAAAATGTGCCCTAAAACAGGTTTTTTTTTTATAATTTTGTCTGACAACATTCACAAAAATGGCACATGTCGAGTTCAATAAAAACATTTAACGGAAGCATCGTTAGCTTGATATTGTCCACAGAAATCTACTAGAAAATAATTTAAGGAAGAAGGTAACACGAATTTGAATATAAATGTAATATCATTATCTAACTGCAAACAGACACTACTCTGAAGTCAGACAAAACGCATTCCACAATACAATAATATCACATATTTTAAATGCATTTAAAGAATCAACTGTTTGTACAACAGTAGTCGCAGTGTGGATCGTGAACAATCTCGGAAGAAACGAGTACATCATAAATAAATAAATAAACCTCCACTGGTACAATTGAAAATCCATTTTGAGATTTTTAACGGAAGTATAAATTAAACTCCCGATACAATAATAATTTATGGGATTTTTTTCCTTTGTATGACGTTAAATAAACCGATTCTATATTTTTAATTACTAATTTACAATCTAATATTTACATTTTATTTATAAGTATATATAAATATGTATAATTATATCGATAGCGATTCCGTTAATCCTATCTATCTTCACATAACCAGCGATGTATAATTAACTAATGATGGTGACACAATAACAACTCGTTAGATATTCTCATGTAAATAAACAAGCAGTAGTGTGCGGCCGGCGTCCGAGATCTCGTCCTATATTGCACTCGCGGGCCGGACCTCCGCCCCTCGTATATACACTAGGGACGCCGGCGCGACGTTAAAGCGACGTTACAATAAATAATTCTCTAAACCGATAATACCAAACGATACGTCGAATCATACTCTCGTTCGCGCTACGCTATGTACACGTCGGCGGCGAGGGGCCGCTATCATCGCGGCTCCTCCTTCTTGAGCAGGTCGAGCGGCGCCAGCGGGGCCAGCGGCGGGGCCAGC
>CAJQZM010038166.1:0-19212 GCA_907164665.1 Colias nastes | reverse complement strand
TTTTTTTTATCAAATAAATAGTTTAAGAGATATATCGTAAAAACCATTTCAACCGCTATTTTCAAGATGGCGGCCGTGGGACAAGGGTGGCAACCCCACAAACTTGGTTTTAGCTTCACACTGACCCCCCCTACACATCAAAAAAACAAAATTGCGTCCTCTAAAAAATGCAAGGTTAGGGCTAAAAAATGTAACATTTCAATGGATCAGTATTTAGCATTGTATATGTATATGATTAGTAAAGTTAAAATTATAATGATATAGAAACTACGAATACAATGTTGAAATATATAACCTACTCGTGAGTATATTAAAAAAAAGATACTCGTATACAAAGACGTAAAAACTAAAAAGAAACGTTGCTTGTAGCGAATAAGTTTACTGTTTAAAGAGTCCTCTGCAAATATTTTGATGTGAGTATTTAGTGAAAAGTATCTGCTCTTGAATTGTCTTATATTGTATTTTAAAACAGATTTAAAAATCAATTTATTCTGCAGATTCGGGATGACAGTCACCAAACCCGCTTTTCAATGTTTTAATATTGAATAAATAAGTGTATAATTTTAATTTCAAAAGTTTTGTATCCATGTTAGGCGATTAACACACGGTACCGCGTACCGCCGCGGTTGGCGGTGAAGCGGTTCTCAAGTTGCATTGGCTTCTATTAAATCCGTTGATACCAAACACACATACACCGCCCGACCGCGCGGTCGAACGGTCCGTACCTCGTAGGGCTTCACTGCCAACCGCCGCGGTACGCGGTACCGTGTGTTAATCGCCTTACGTGTATAATATGTCATGTAGGTGATCCTTATAGCAATAAATCGCCTCGGGAACTACTGGTCCGATTTGAAAAATTATTTCCGTGTTAGATAGCCCATTTATCGAGGAAGGCTATGGGCTATATTATATCATCACGCTAAGACCAACAGGAGTGGAGCACTCTGGGTAAAACCGCGGAGCACAGCTAGTAAATAATAAAATTAACTGGTATAGATATGTAAAGGTCTACCTGTTCACATAGCTGTTGGAAAAATATTGTAATAATTGGTAAACTAGTTTTTCTTTTTCTATATATTTCTGTTACAATATTAAATACCTTTTCGTTAATTAGTACATACTTATTCCATATTATCTTTATATCAAAGAAATGTTATCACAGTTAATCATTTAAGGCTAATAATGGCCCGTGGCCAAAACCTGGTTATTAATTATCATGGTAATTAGAACGTATTACGGGATTAACGGTTAGAATTTTGCGGGTTACGTCAGAGCTGGCGATCGGTTAATTTTGGTATTGCATTTATAATTTTGTGTGAGTTTGAAGAGTATGAAGTCGAGTATTTATTTGGGAACTAGCTTATCGCCCGCAGCTTCGCCCGCTTTCTCTAAAACCTAATAAATTATATTATACTAAAACCTTCCTCTTGAATCACTCTATCTATTAAAATAAACCGCATCAAAATCCGTTGCGTAGTTTTAAAGATTTAAGCATACAAAGGGACATAGGGAAATAGGGACAGAAAAAGCGACTTTGTTTTATACTATGTGATGTACTTAGTGATGATAGTGATTTAGGTTCAATTTAGGATTGTGTAGTGCTTGTGAATGACAAAAAATGGAATAGGAAATAATCATAACGTAACTGTGATATTTTTGAACTAGCTTTGACTCACACTTTTGCTTTAGTTTCATTGGGCAGTGGGCAGTGGGAGTCCGACAAGGTATGGCCCCGAAGGCCGTAGGTATGCAAGAGCATTGTCCACTTTAAAAAAAAGGGCTGGTAATTGGTTAATTTTGGTACTCTATTTATTATCTTGTGTGAATAACTCGGTTGATCTGAAACTGATTTTGGAAATCAATTTCTAAATGACATTTGTGTTGGATTTTAATTATATTTTATCATTGCTTATCTTTTTTATGATTATATTTATTAATATTAATCATTCTTCTAATAATCAATTTAACACGAAATTCTAAAAGAAAACATAAATAAATAAAGTTTTTTTTATTTCATTATCAACATTTTCTTAAAAGATAAGACTGTGTCTATTCTAGACAGCTAAATTCGATTTTAAATTCTAATGGAGCACTCTTAGCAGATCTAGAATTCATAAAAGACTTTGAGAGTTTTAAGTTGCGAAATGTTATTTATTATTAAATAGGTAATACATAATTTGAAATAAAACGGTATAGTATTTATATAGAAAACTACATAATAAATATTGAAAGTATAATATAAAAATAGTCCCTCTTATCTATATATATATATATATATATTTATATATATGTATATATATATATATATTTGATTTTTATATATATATATAAGTTGTCTTATATATATATATATATAAAACTCAAATGTGACTGATATAGTGATCTATCAACGCACAGCCCAAACCACTCGACGTATCGGGCTGAAATTTGGCATGCAGGTAGATGTTAGGACGTAGGCATCCGCTAAGAAAGGATTTCCCGAAATTCTTGCGAGAACGGGGAAAAACGGGGATGGACGTACAAAGTCGTGGGCGGAAGCTAGTCTTATATAAAGTGTATCAATAATGCATGTTTTCAAACATTTTCATAAATAGTACCTACCTAAATTATGTTCCTAACTGTTAACTTTAGTTCTTGATAAATAGGGTGATGGGCGGGCGGCTTATAATAGTATATTTTGTCCCATACCCAAAAGTTACCTGCGGTTTTAAGCAATAGGTGTTTTGTACCTATGATAAATCAAAAGCAAAGTAGAATTTTTAATTGAATTTCTGATTTCGCTTCAGCTATATGAACATTTATAAACAACTAGCGGTCCGCCCCGGCTTCGCCCGTGGTACATATTTCGCAATAAAAGGTAGCCTATGTTCTTTCTCAGGGTCTAAAGATTATATGTGCCAAATTTCATCAAAATCGGTCTAGTAGTTTATGCGTGAAAACCATACATACATACATACAAACCTTTCCTCTTTATAATATTAGTATAGATACAAAATATTATAATCATTTTCTTTATTATCACAGAAGTGTTTCCCTGATAGACATCACTAACTGCTATTAAAGCAGCCCTTTTGTTGCTTTACCGTTTTGGAAGCTTTTATTTTATCTATTTTTGTAACGCATATTAATTCACTCTTTCTCTATATAATAAACTATACATCAAAATAAAAAATAATCCTTCAATCACGTTCAAATACCGATAATGTTTCCCAAAAGGAATCCAACTGATTATTTTATTCAGCACACGCTATAACAATGACATAAATCTGCCACGCCCAACAATTTGGATTTGAATTCGAGAAAACAGCCCGGAGACACCGAAAAAACGTTTAAATTCAACAATGCGACAGAGGTTTTCCTCGGAATGGCTAAAAAATACAGGCTCAGGCGGAAAGAACGCGAAAAATAGTCTACAGATATGGATTTGAGACATTAGTAATTTTATGATAACATTCAGCTTCAAAGTAAATTTAAACTAATAGTTGAAATAATATTACTACTATTACATTCATGTACTAAATTTGTACATTCTTAACTAAATAAAACAATTCAAGTGATTTAAATTAAATTTCGAGCTAAAATAACACACGTTAAGAGACCTAAACTTTACTTACTCCATATTGTAATAGTTATTATTGTATTCGTTTTCAGTTACTAGCTCTATCTACAAGCTTTTAATTTATTTTGTACCTGATAAAGCTTAGTAACGTTGTAAATACGCTAGTGTATTTGTTTAGTTGTCTTTCTTTCACATCGCAACCGAGCAATTTTATGATATGAATAAAAGTCTCGAGATATTTTGGAGAATAGGCTATTTCTTGTCGTGTTAAAGTATTTTATTCCCATGGAAAAATTCATAACATAGTTAACAAGTATATAGGTATATAAGCTTTATTGCTGAGGCCCCACTTCTAACGTCGGGCCTCTACAAACGTACGTTTGAATCCCTCCCAGCCTTGTATCGTATCTGGCAAGTGGCCAAGTGTAAGGTCTTGTGTGTCGAGATAGGACACGCTTTATGACTAATGGTCCAATTAGATGTATCCCTCATTCATTATGCATCTAACCCACCTATAAAATATGGAACATTAATATGTTAGGCTTAATTATATTAGCACCCTTTTGTGGCAATTTTGTTAATATATGAATGTGGACTTATTTGTGGGTGACAGCGTATTCTGGTGCTGTTAATTTTTTATGATTTGTGGTGGATATTTAAATGTGACGGTGAACAAAATGTGCTGAGAGAAGGGTAGCAGTATCTGCAATAATTCTACCAGAGATGTGATTTGAAATATGTATGCAATTTATAAATGGATAGATATAGGATATATAATATAAAAAGACTAAGAATATATTGCTCTTCTATAGGCCTGGCGTTATTTGTGCTCTGTAAAAAGTTCTATAGAGTTGTATAATCTGCTGATATTGGATATCATGGTTGGAATACGCTCAGAAAGGCAATATTTTTTAAGGAAACATGGCGTAAGGATACACTTTATATTCTCCTTGTATGTGTAATAGTTTAGTTGTCACATTTAATAAACTTTATATTTAAGTATTATATTATTTCTTGTGCTATGCCTTATCTATTGAATACTGAACTGAGGCTCTGACTGCCAATAGGCAAGGTAGATAACATTCAATAGTATCCGTATAAAATGAGCCTTATAATTTTCATTTCTTCAATAAGAAAGAGCTAGTAGCATTTTATAATACATAATTACAACCAACAAGTATATGTACTAATGTGCAGTATCAAAATATGTCATAATAATCTATACTAATATTATAAAGCTGAAGAGTTTGTTTGTTTGTTTGAACGCGCTAATCTCAAGAACTACTGGTCCGATTTGAAAAATTCTTTCGGTGTTGGATAGCCCATTTATCAAGGAAGGCTATATACAGTAGCACCTCGTTAAGTCGAACCTCGATAAGTCAAAAACCTCCAAATCTCGAAAAAATGTTTTGTTCCCTTCCCTTCAAACACCAAAACCTCCATTACTTGAAATCTTGACCCTCTGATAGTCGAAATAATCACAGAGTCCCTCCAAGCTATTTTGGTACATATTTTCACTCTATAACTCGAAAAATTAAATTTCACCTTTGTATCTCGAACATAGCAACGTTTTATTTTACAACCTTTACAACTTGATCATTTGGAATTTATTACCTCTATTGTTCGAACAAAAATAAGTTACCGACTTTAAGAACTTGCCGATGTAAGTACACTATTGTTTCTTAGAAAAAATTTTAGGAGTATACGATAATAAATTTATGACTCACGTAAACACGTGTTTGCATTATCTGATGACTAAATTATCGATTCAGTAGCTCAGAAAACTGAAGATGACATAGAAGACGTGCATACATGCGCTCCATGGGTTTCCATCAAAGAGGCGCAAACCGCATTGAATACCTTACGTAATTTTATAGAGCAAACCAGTAACTCTGAAGAAGAAGAATTTTCTGCTCTTTATAGATTAGACAATGCTCTATATAGAGAACAACCAAATTCTATCTAAAGCATAACAAAAATACCGACATTTTTAATGCCATATTTTTTATTTTAAAATGATTTTAAATAATGTTGATTTATAATAAATAAAAATATGTTTGTCACCTCTGCAAGTTGAATTTTAATTTATTTTACCTCTCTTACTCAAAATTTATAAGAATAAACCTCAAACTCTTTATGTCGAATCAAAATCCGCCTAAGTCGAAATCCTCCATAAGTTGAAAACTCTATTACTCGAATTTTTTGGCGTCTCCCTTGATATTTGACTTATAGAGGTTCTACTGTAATATCATCACGTTAAGACTAACAGAAGCGGAGCCACGCGGGTGAATCCGCGGAGCGCAGCTAGTAAATTTATATGTTCAACTTCACTTCCTAAACCACATAATATGATTCGTGAAATCATCCAAAAATCACACGTAAAAATACAGTTCCATTACAAACGTTGGATTCCAATACCGTGGAACTTATTACTATTCTATCGTTTTCCGCTCCCGAATCCCTTTCTTCCGATATATTCGAAATACATTTACACTAGCAAAGTAAACAAACAAGATGAGATCTGTGTGTTTTTATTTACTTAAGCGATGCACTCTTTCCCCCTGGTTCTATTGCAATAGTGAAATATTCGATTAGACGAATGTGCTGGGAATTCCCGGGATATTTTTGGATTTGGAATCTGGTTGTTTTTGTTTTTGGTTGCTTGGAATGTATTATGAATATTAAAAAAGGCGGATCCTCACAGAGAGCAGCCTCGCGAAGCATTTTTCCTCGGTCGAGCCATTTTCCGTGCGAGGATGCTCGCTCTGTGTGGACCCGCCTAATAATTTTCGGTGAATTATGAATGGGTTTACATTTTATATTATGTTTGATGTTTAAGCGGTTATGAACATTATATATAGTAGGTTCTTTACAATCTTTTGGATTGGAATGGATTTATTAAGTAACTTTTTGTTTATATTACATAACTAAATATAACTATAATTGTGCTCATTGTTTAACTCACCATAAATTTTAGAAATATTTGAATAAAAACTTAACATTTGATTTCCAATGTTATGTTACATGCTTGTAATATATATAAAATTAGATATCCTATTGATCATATCAAAAATAATTTCGATAGTGTATGTTTAAAAAAAGATATCCGGGCTCGTCCGGGATTTGAACCCGGGACCTCTCGCACCCTAAGCGAAAATCATACCCCTAGACCAACGAGCCGGTTGATATATTAACTAAAATAACGCACAACTCTCTACATGTCTACGTCATAACTACCTTTCACTTTCACACACACATTTGGTAGTCGAATTTTAAACATTCACTTATTAATTCTCTACATGTACAATTAATTCCTTTCTCTAGATTGACTTTGACTGACTTTCTAACTTACTATCCTTTAAATATCACTATTTCTGACTCAAATTCACTCCTATTCTACTTCTATTTAAATGCTCCAACTGCCACTCTGATTATAATTCTGACAAAAAGCTATTAGTTTCTATAATTGCAATAGTTGCGAGTGAGCTGTATTAAATCAGCTGTAAAAACCATAGTATGGTGACCATCGACATAATTATTTATAAAAATCAAGCAATCTGTTAAACATACTACGTGAAATTTATATGACCTGTTGGCTAACGTCACATCTAAATTGAACCTAAGCTTTCTATAAATAAAATTGCTTTTCCCAATCCGATAAAATGGACACAGGATTAGAATAATTGACATCTTTTAATCATTTAACAAACGCGGGGATTAAGGTTATCGAGTAATAAATTGGATTCAATAAATTTATGACAGGTTGATTGGACCCGATTATTGTCCATAAATAAATGATAATTATTAATGTTTGTTTTGTTATTTATCAATGCGATGTTATGTCATTCGTTATTTACGTTTAAATTTAAACAAGCTCGTAATTAAATTTACCACAGCATACGTCCAAACTCCGTAATTATTTTTTTATCTATAACAATTATAAAATTGGAGTGTCTGTTTGTTACGGCTAATCATTAGAACGGCTGGACTGATTTTAACGGGACTTTAACTGACAGATAGCCGATATAATAAAGACTAACTTAGGCTACTTTTTATTCTGATATTTAATAAGTATTAGGAACATTAGGCTTAAAAGTAAAAACTCATTTACACTGGTGAAACCGCGGGACACAGCTAGCAATTATTATAAACACGAAAGTAAGCAAAATGTATGTTTGTTTTCTAGTGAAAACCGTTGAACGGATAACAAATCGAATACTAATGTAACAAGATAACACTGCCAAGAAGAATATTAGAAACTTTTTCGAATGAAAATCCTAGAAACGGTTAATATGGGCGAAGGAAATTTGCATATAAAATAGTATTAAACAGCTATTCTCAGACAACTTCTACTTCTAGATACAAATGTATTTCCAATAAGTACATCCCTACTAATATTATAAATGCGAAAGTAACTCTGTCTGTCTGTCTGCCTGTTACGCTTTCCCGCTTAAACCTCTCAACCGATTTTGATGAAATTTGGCATAATCTTTAGACCCTGAGAAAGAACATAGGCTACCTTTTATTGCGAAGTATGTACCACGGGCGAAGCCGGGGCGGACCGCTAGTATACATATAAGTATGGAAAACACGTAGACACTTCAATTGATTACACTGAAGTATTCTTGCACTAAATAGATGTTGGCCGATTCTCAGACCTACCCAATATGCACAGAAAATTTCATGAGAATCGGTCCAGCCGTTTTGGACGAGTATGGAAACTAACATTGTGACACGGGAATTTTATATATTAGAAGAGTAGAAGAAGATTTTGCCAATTTTGTAGTGAAATGAAAATTATCCGTGGAAAGAATAGTGGAATAAACTTAATAAATGGGCTATATTTGTTTTTCAATATGTTTAAAACACTTTAATCAAAGCTACTATTCTTCCCTATTATTCTAAAACGAGAGCCAAATAGACAACGTTAAATAGAAACTCTTCAACTCCGAAACTCGACCATTCTGTACGTGCCCTAATTTCAATGAACAAAAACTTGTCTGTTTTGACCCTTACTTACTGTCCCGTGTGTGACCCAGTTAGGCACAATTATGAATTTGTTTTCCTTATCTCATGAATTTTATTGAATTGTTTACGGGACTTGGGAGTAAGATTATTATTTACTTGCTTGTCAAAGAACTTTGATCATAGGTTAGATATATAATTTATACATATATATTGAACTAGCTGTAACCCACGGTTTTACCCGCATATTTCCGCTCTTATTGGTCTTACCGGGTCGATATAGCCCTATAACATTCCTCGATAAATGGGCTATCTAACACTGAAACATTTTATCAAATCGGATACGTAGTTCCTGAGATTAGCGCGTTCAAACAATCAAACTCTTCAGCTTTGTAATATTATTACTATAGATTCATTTATTCCATTTCCTTATTGATTGATGGTGTAAAAATGATCTAGAAGAACCATTTTATTATATATCTAAATATATATATATATATATATAAATAATAATAAGTGTGATATGTATGGAATAAGAGGTCCCTCATTAAATTGGATAAAATCCTATCTCATCAATCGTATGCAATGTGTCGAGATTGCATGTAGTGGTGCTGGTCCAGAAGTAAAAACTATACGATCAACCTCCAGACTCAACAGTTCAGGTGTACCTCAGGGAAGCGTGCTTGGACCGCTTCTCTTCTTACTCTATATTAACGACTTACCAAACGTAACTAACTACAAATGTACCCTTTATGCTGATGACATTTCTGTGACTATACCTAATGTAACTTCGGATTTGACATGTAATCATAATTTAAAATTGACATTGAATAGAATAATTGACTGGTTAGAAATAAACAACTTGACGGCTAACTTAGCAAAGACGAAAGTAATGCAGTTCCATAATTACAAACAAAGAAAATGTGACATTAATTTAATTTATAAAGACATTATATTGGAAGAAGTTGATGAAATAAAATTTTTAGGCATTATATTGGACAGCAATTGTAATTGGAAATCACATATTAATCATCTCTGTTCGTGTATAAACAAATTTGTGTTCGCCTTACGCCGTTTAAGGACTATAAGTTCTGAAAAAATTGCTCTTACCGCATACCATGGCTATGTGTCATCTATACTAAGATACGGACTTATATTATGGGGCAATTCAACAAGTATGAATAGAACATTCTTGGCACAAAAAAAATGTATAAGAGCTATTTGCGGGGTTGGGCCGTTAGAAAGCTGTCGCCCACTATTCCGAAAATTAAATATTCTGACACTGACCTCTATGTACATACTGGAGTGTTGTATCTTTGTTAAAAAACACCCCCAATATTTCACAAAAGCGGCTGACGTGAGTATTGTTCCCTCTCGAGATCCTGACAAACTAATTATGCCTCGTTGTAAAACTGCGCTTTTCTCTAAAAGTGGACCTATTATGCTTATAAAAATATTTAACCATGTTCCTAAATGCATAAGAAACCAAACATTGAATGTGTTTAAAAATAAGTTAAAGAAATGGCTGCTCATTAATTGTTTTTATAGCCAAAAAGAATTTTTTGACCTTAATTGTTAAATCGATAATATAATATGCATGTGTAGTGTATTAGATTTAGTACTTATCTGTTTTACGCATATATTTGCATGCTTTATACAAAGCGAAACATGTTGAACAATTATCTCTTCACACCTCTCTGTACCATGTTTTTGGCAAATAAATGTTATTTTATTTTATCTTCAAGTACTGAAGTTATCTTAACTCATACGTAAGCTTTGATGAGTTAATATCCTGCAGATTTCAGGTGATGGCTCAGCATTATTAGATTTTCCTTAGTCATGTCAGCTTAACATACGCGATGAAGACATCCTTCCAATAAATTATAAGTGCATGGATGTTATTGTTGCTATTAAATGTGAATCTGCTTTAAAAATAATAATTTAACAGACATGGATTTTAAACTTGGAAAATGACATTCTAACTCACTTTCATGTACCGCAAGTTTTTGAAAAGAGATAAAATCAACAAAGATTGAAATAGTTAATATGCTCCTAGTTGTATTTCGGGATAACAAAATCCATAAACATATGAAACTACACAAACTTTTCATTAAATCAACCAAATAAATAACGTAAGTATCATCAAACCGTGACCAATACATTAATGTCAAAAGGGCCAATACAATCGTAGATTCCATTTGTCATGGAAAAGTTGGACCTTTTAGTTGTATAAAGGGCGCAATGGAACGGCCTATTAAGGGTGCTTTTCCACCAATGATGTGCGAGGATGTGTAGCGAGGAATGTGTTTGTAAATAACCAATAGTATCGTTTCAAACTTTCAATTTTCAAACTCAATGAAGCGATATGATTGGTTCTTTACAAACACATTCCTCGCTACACATCCTCGCACATTATCCGTGGAAAAACACCCTTACGATATAAACTATCTATCTATATCTATATGGGATATAACTGGGTTGAAACAAAACAAAGTTGGTGTTGCCCGCACGAACCAATTTTCAACACTTGTGTACTATTGGACATTGTTTTGAAACCCTTTTTATGTTGTTATACTTTTTTGTTTAACGGCTTGCTATGTCAATTCTCTTCATTACATAAATAGCCCACCCACGGCTTCGTCTGCTTTGTATAAAACATAATAAATTGTATACTTAAACCTTCCTCGAAAATCAATCTATCTATTAAAAAAAACGCATCAAAATCCGTTGCGTAGTTTTAAAGATTTAAGCATACAGACACAGACTGTGGAAAGTGATTTTATTTTATACTATGTACTGTTTATTACTTAAAAATAATAAATTTACAATAAACATACAAACAAAAAAATCAGTTTTTAGAATTTCAGTTCATGCAAGATCTTGCGTGCAGTTCAATTGAGAGAGAAAAGCAAGATGATTGCTTCTGTTTTCATCATACCTAAGAAGCATTTTAAACTAGAGTTTCCATAAAAAACACTCTAATCAACAAAGAGATAATTTAAATAAATAAATGTACAAATAATAACCATATTAAAAAGGCTTTAAACACTGAAATCAGTTCATCCTTATCATAGACAAGCGAAAGCTAATGCTTATGGCGGCCTCGCTTCGGGCGTTTTAAAGCTAACTAGTTCCAAACAGCGCTATTAATGTGATAATGAAATAAACAAACATACACATACACATAATATTTATGTATACTAGTTTTCCACCCACAGCTTCGCCCGCGCAGTCCAAGAAAAACCCGTATAGTTCCCGTTCCCGTGAGATTTCCAGGATAAAATTTATCCTAGTTCCCGTGGTAAAAAGTAGCATGTCCTTTCTCGGGTATCAAAATATCTCTATACCAAATTTCACGCAAATTGGTTCAGCAGTTACGGCGTGATTGAGTAACAGACAGACAGACAGAGTTACTTTCTGTATGGATTAGGTATTTTAGACGTCAGTATGGAAATAGAATTTAAGGAAGAAAACTCTATGCTTATCTCTAAAGCTCTATTGGTAGATCCATCAAATCTATTAAGACCTAGAACCTAAATATTTAAAAATAATGTTTAAAATTACCAATCCTTTACTAATGCAGTTAATAATAATATTAATGAAATTATGATTTAAATTATTATGAAAAACCTCTCTGAAAACCAGAAAAAAATACAAGAATGTTGTAACATTAAAAAGCAGTAAATAACAGTCATTTCATCTTTACAACGAACAAAAACGGCAACCCAAAATTATGTTCTCATTACGTGTTATGAAGAATACCCACAGGAAAATAAATTGAAGAAAATGGTGCCGTAAGAAGGTAAGAGAAATAGCGACACAAAAAACCTAGTATTCAAGCCTCTAGCACTCATTAGATACGAGCCCTTTTTCCCCACGTCTTAATAGGTGATCGTTATTTTAGATTGCGTACAACATAGTGCTGTGACGTGAACTATCGATAAACTTAAACATTTAAAAAAAAAATTGTTACATCTTTTACAGAATGTGTGTGTCTCTTGGCTGCTGAATTTATTCCTTCTTTTGAATCATTCTTGTTTTATTTTTCTCATATTCATTTCATTGAATAACATACAATTATGTACATTGTTAAATAAGCTAAGAAAATTCTTAAATGTGTGTGAATGACTATTGCTAATTTATTTAAACTGAATAATATAAAAATTAAAATTAAATCAACTGGTTTAGTATAATAAAAGTACTTTCAGATGATTTGGTATGAATCTTATGTTATATATTTAAACAAAAAAAAAAATATACCTACCTGCAGTAAAAAAAATTATCCTTTTATGCATTAAGCAAAGCCATCTAATTAAATCCTACATATAACGTGAAAACTGGATACTATGTAAGTCAATGTAATTTCCCAGAAATTATGTGTTTGTGAATATATTTCTGTGAATACTTCTTTGAGCCTCTCAGAACTAGCATTTCCAACAAATCATTATAAAACAACTTAATTTATTTCAATACTTAATTAATTTTAAATTATAAATCAATTGATCGTCCTTATTAGTAAATACCTAAAAAATAAAATTAATTAATTACCAACAACACATAATTACACCTATTTAAATGCACATTCCTTTAAAAAATGCAAATTGATAACATTAGAATAGAATAATACATTATTTTTAATACTTCAATTAATACAAAATTTTAAAGATATAATGAAAATATTTCATGTCAATATACCTCACGAGTGATAAGGTAAAAATAAAAAAGACGTGTGGCACTCGGGGACTGCCGCGGTAAAGCTATTGCATGCTATCAATTGCTATGCCTTTAAGCCACACCTCCGTGCCCGTCGGAGTGGGGAGCGTGAGGTTTTTCGTTACACAATTTCTGGATTCGGTCCCCGCGCTCAAGGCCCGCGATAGAAGCTATGCAATAGCTTAAAAATAAATATAAAACTAACAAAGATTTCACTTAATATCTGTACAAGATTCCATCCAAATGCATTTGCAACTAACTGCTTGAATTCCACCATAACATAACTTAGAAATTTACAAACTATCGACATCCCAGAACATCACTAGCGAGTGTCAGTGTACACGATAACGCGCTAATCGCAGGCGAACCGCGACGGTTTGATGAGCTAGTTAACATCTCGTTAGCAACGTGCTTTTAATAACCACATTACAAGGGGTGTAACAATGCATTGTTATTTTATAACATGACTGAGAAATCATAGTATATAATCTGTGACAAAACTTAGAGAGTGGATGTCATATGTGTAGCGATTAATCGATATCGATAAAATTCCACACTGTGTCATGCCAAAAAAAATACTACTTAAAATGATATAATATAAATAATTCTTAAAAGAATATGCTTTATATTATTATCTAGGTATAAATTTTAAAGTGTATAGTTTCAAATATCGATTTCGATAAAATACCGCACTTTACCTTCCTTATAATATGCATAATTAATTTTACGCTGAGAAGACCGTATTCATGAACCATAAATCAATAAGAAGTCTTTATTGTGTTTTCATTAAGTGAGAAATAAATTTTCTTTGCTGAGATCTTATAAAAATAAAAATATAGTTAAAAATTTAAGTCAATCAGAAGCAATGTAAATTTTCTGTGATTGTTTATTTTAGGATATTTGGTGGACAATTGGTGCAGTAGGGTCGGAGCTATCTTTGAACAAACAAACTCACGTAATCCATACTAATATTATAAATGCGAAAGTAACTCTGTCTGTCTGTCTGTTACTCAATCACGCCTAAACTAATGAACCAATTTGCATGAAATTTGGTATGGAGATATTTTGATACCCGAGAAAGGATATAGGCTACTTTTTACCCCGGGACATAGGATAGGTTTTATCCCGGAAATCCCACGGGAACTATGCGGGTTTTTCTTTGACTGCGCGGGCGAAGCCGGGGGCGGAAAGCTAGTAATAATGTAAATTACTTTCAAAATAATGTAAATGTATATGCCATTGTTTCGTAACTTTTTGTAGGTCGTAATAATAGTATGTAGAGGTAGTAGTGAAAGTAGATAAAATTTTAGATTTTTTAAACGTGTCGTCAACCGGCTCGTTGGTCTAGGGGTATGATTTTCGCTTAGGGTGCGAGATGTCCCGGGTTCAAATCCCGGACGAGCCCGGATATCCTTTTTAATATTTTTTAATGATAATAGGACAATTTGTGGTTATTATAAGAAAGTAAAGTGTGTAAGTAGAGTATTTTAGGTTATTCGAAATTTTGCTATCGACTTTCAATAACATTAATAGAGACAGTTCTAATTTATATTTTGTTACTTTTGATTGTATCTAGCTATTTTCACGTGCAGAGTTGTAACTAAGTGCTAAATATTATTCTTATTATCTTATTATATGTAGTTAGGTATATAATGCAGAAATAACAACAGAAAGTGTTATGTCTGCACCAAGACTACTAGATAACGCAAATAAATACAATCATTTCAAATCACTACACACATATTTAAAACAATATACAGCACACGTAGGCCACACATAAGCACTTTTGACAGTTCCCTAAACAGGAGTCACCCTGAGTTACAGAGTTAAGAGGTCGGCAGATTTGATGCCCAAGTTCCCGGGTAAAATCAATTTTGGGAACACGCCTCGGGAACGGCTCTTATGTTAAACTTTAAGGACAGTAGTTGTAATCTATTTAGCTTGTGGAGGCTTGATGGCATGTCTAAATAGTGTATTGGAGAAAGGTGGTTTTCAGGTGGCTGTATGATTTATTATATTAAAAAAATGTTGATGTAAAGTTTTTGAAGTGAAACTTCTTTAGAAAGAAAGAAAGAAAATACATTAAATTACCGATACACATTAATCTATACTTTAATATTATAAAGCTGAAGAGTTTGTTTATTTGTTTAAGCGCGCTAATCTCAGGAACTACTGGTCCGATTTGAAAAATTCTTTCGGTGTTAGATAGCCCATTTATCGAGGAAGGCTATAGGTTATATACGATGATGACGACGATTTTGGTATTTCTGAATTTTGCCAAAGAAGTTTCACTTCTGACACGTGAGCTCGGCACACACGCTCTTTTTTATTAAAAAAATGTTAATCTAAATTTTTCTCTAAACACAACGTATCGTAAACTAAATAGCTTACTGATGTGAGCTTTCAAAAGTTTTTGATGGAAAAGGCAATCGTTTGTGATGTCGTAATTATATGCCAGACAAATAGAGATGCAAGGCCAGGTTTAGATAGAAACTAATAAATAATAATTAATATGAATAAATAGGTACTATTTAAACAACTTTATGCACAATAGAGCTCTAAAAATAGAGCCATCGTATATACGAATTTAAAATACTTCAGCACTTAATAATATACTTAGGTATACCAAGTAGGTACATATAGAAGCAAAACATAAACACATTTTTAACCGTGTTAGTTTTTTTCATCAGTTAACAATATAAAGACATACTAACCTACTTAGATTCCTACTATTGGAACAATCGAGAACAAGTGAAAGTAAAGTAGGTATGTTATAGCCAAGTTATAGCAAAGTTTGGTATGGGTAATTTTGTTTTTAATATCAACCGGCTCGTTGGTCTAGGGGTATGATTTTCGCTTAGGGTGCGAGAGGTCCCGGGTTCAAATCCCGGACGAGCCCGGATTAATTTTTGCAATTTTTTCTATACTTTGTATAAACAAGGCAAGGTTCTTTATTGATTAGAAATAACCGGCATTAGAGGGTTTATATTTTTTATAAACGGACAGACAGATACCCTATTTACTTGATACTATAGAGTTGACCATAAATATATTTAAAATATCAAATTTAAAAATTAAAAAAGTTGTCTATCTACGTTGACGTTCGCTGTAGATAACTATTATATTTTGAACTAATATCGAAAGAACATATTATATTATTAACAATAAAAAGGGGGTATGCCCCTAGACCAACGAGCCGGTTAATAAAATATATTGAATGAAATATATAAAATAAAAATGAAAAACTTGACACACACAAACATTTATCTTAAATCGTATGTGATACGGATTTAATTTAAACGCACACACATTTTTGTTATTATAAAAATTACTAACAATTAATTCAGTTATAATAATTGGACTCTACATTTTTACAATGCTCTAATACATTCTATTACTTTTTAACTAAGTATCCAAAATTATGAATTCTAAGTGTAAATACGTTACTCAGTTTGGAACTTCTTAATTTCAACAACTAGTGCGATTAAAATTTATTTTTAACGTATTTTTAATTTGACTCTACATATTTACTATATTAATTTTAAAGTATCAGAAATTGAAATGCAGTTGAAAATTATAAATTCTTTTGGAACTCGTGCATTTTCAATAAAAATTGGCGTTAAAAATTATTTCATATCGCACAAATTCACAATTTATTGCGCATAAAATAAAATAAAATCATACTGTATAGTACAATCGCGTGAAAAATGATTCCGAAAATCATTACAATACGGTAAAGGCGAAAGTACGAAACGTCAGGTGCAGAGGTGTAATCAAGTGTGGAACGATTTATAGTAAGAGCTTCCTTTATGAGAGCTTGACCTTTGCGCCTTATAATATTAGGCTTTTGTTCGCGAATGTACTATAGAGGGTGTTGTGGATTTGTATTTATTAGGATTTATTATTAAGAGAGATTAGATTAAATTACAAGTCTGTTATCAAATCTTTATTGGCTTTTATAATAGGCGCTAGATTTGTGTATCGATAAGTATCAAAGTCGGTTAAATCTCTTTTATACGATGAGATATGAAGAAAATCATTTAGTTTAAATAAAAATGAAAAATCAATAAACGAGTTTATGCAAATTTCTATATCATATTGATGTTCATGTGTATAATTAATAGAATTATTTTGAAAGAATCATAATATAGGTACTTAGTCATAATTAATCGAAATGTAAGTATAAATAAATTAAAAATTCAACTTATTTTTTCGAGTATCGTATAACAACACTGAGCGCCACATGCTTTCAGACATGCGTGTGTTTTCTCTTTCTCTTTTATGAACTCAAATTAACTGCTGATGAATATTTGAATTTTATTCACGTCATAACGAGGTTTACATTAAATTATACCTTTTCAGATGACTAATATAGTTCATTATTTAATATTACAATGAATTACTACAACTGCTGTGCAAATATTATAAAGAACTGTCTTTGCCGCGCGGTTTTACCCGCAACGAACCCGAAATAGTAGGTAAGCATTTCTATATAATAGCTTGTCTGTTAATCTGATAAATGTGTAAGCTACCTCAATACCAACTATCATCAAAATCCGTTCAGTAGCTTTCGGGGGAAAGAGCATCAAATATTTTTAAATTCTTACAAACTTTCGCGTTAATATAGACTAGCTTTCCGCCCGCGGCTTCGCCCGTTTGGTCTAAAATTTAACAAATTGTATACTTTAATGTTCCTCGATAGCTAAGTTATATTTCTATATTGTTAAAACCGCATCAAAATACATTGCGCTCTTTTAAAGATTGTAGCATACACGGACGGACAGACTGCACACAGCGACTTTGTTTTAAACTATGTAGTGATATGGATTAATGTCTCGATTTATTATTTTCACTCTTCAACCCAATTTTCGTTCCACTGGACCGTGTTAATTATCTGTATAAATTAAATTACCCACACTTTTGATTCAAAAGGGAACAGTTGCATCAAGGATTACTATATGCCTTCATTTAATGGATAAAGCCTAGCTTCAGGCAATGCAGCTTCTTAGCTAAAGCTAGGTTTGACCACAAAGTTAAATCGGTAATCTGCTTGCTTTACCATGTTAGTTTCTGACAACTTGACAGTATTGTAAAGGCATCTTATACTTGTTAAACGATTAGGAGATTTTACTAGATTGCAGCAGAAGGTAAATCTTAGTTTTGCCTAAAACATTTGAGAAATTACAGTAGATAATCCTACTAATATTATAAATGCGTTTGTGAGGATGGATGGATGTTTGATACTCTTTCACGCAAATACTACTGAATTGATTACAATGAAATTTGGTATGTAGGTAGCTGAAGACCCAGATATTTTGTTATCTTTATACCTATGTTACTACAGAAATTTAAATAACTCAGGCTTGCATGCCAATATAATGTAAATTAAATTATAAATATCAAAAGTTTTATTTCATTACGTATGCCTCTACAATCATTAATAATGTATTCTTTGTTATTTCACACGTATTTCGAATTCCAGGTATTTATTTTCACCAAACTTTGTTCATTAAGAATTAATTGGCACAAATATTAAAAGGAAATATATGATAAATACGAATTACGGTATTTAATTAGCTCACAATAAATAAATACAATTTGTATTTGATCTGGATTAACACCTTCCAATATGAAAATGTATTATAATTGGAATCGTAATATTGTATTTCATTAATTTTTAGCAATTTTGGAAACAAAGAATTTTATCAATATGCTATTTTTGTTTGTTATTTATGTTACTATTCTATTGAATATTATAATTATAAATGATGTTGTTTTATGTATAAGTTTATTTATAATATTACTTTCGCAATATCCCATTGGAATTGTATTAAAATTGCTGAAGTGCTTGTTGTATTTTTAAAGTACATAGAGTCAGCTAAGATCTATTTTTTGTTACGTGTGTGTAACAAAATTTTGTTGTCTCCATAATACCATAAGGTAAGATAGTATACAATCGACATCTAAATATTATA
>CAJQZM010038165.1:0-18747 GCA_907164665.1 Colias nastes | reverse complement strand
ACCGGCCGTATTAAATTGTTAAATGGGTAATTTATATATGTATTAAAGAAATGTGACGATGATCGAGTTGACAGCCGTGGAGTGGTGTAACGCGGCCGTTTATATGTCATGAAGCGGGGTAACAAGCGGAACGGCTGTAGCGGCCGCGATGTAAACACTAGTTATTCTAGATGATGGCGAATGGCGACACTCGATACCGAAGCCGTTCATAGATTCCTGAACGAACGTGTATATCATTACCTTCCTACGTCTTACAATTGATTACACGCAGACGTATGTAGATAGAAGAACGAGGCATTGTTTAATTTGAGCTATTATTAGAGATACGCTGTTGTGTTTGATAAAACAAACGTTCACAAAATCAAAGTAGATAGGTGCATCATTAGTTAACGATGGTATGACATCCGGTTATAATATAATAATTAATTTGTAAAGTATTAAATTTAATGCCATACTATTTTATATTCCAATTAATTCGATAAGAACATTTTGTTCCAAACTATTACCTAAATCTAGAATTTATATAAGGTGCTACTATTCCTTTTATTTTTAGTAAAACATGTCGTAGCAGAGTGTATTCTGGTAGCGTCACAATCAAAACAATCATTATAATGCTTTTAAAATTCAAGAGCTAAAATACGATCATTTTATTTTAGCCGCGATTGGATCAATCAATTATATTTGTCATGCAGCCGACATTTACGCGGACCCATAGCTCCGCATCATCGAAGCTTCCAGAAGAGCCGCACTTAAAACATCGCATAATTTTATGATAACATTTACATTTGCAGAGCTTCGTAATTACTTTGTTATGAACTGAGAAAAAGTTACACTTAATTTAAATATTGTGAGTCATTTACTTTGGTACCCTCTGCAAAAAAGGACGACTTCGTTGGACAGGAATGTTTTTGATTGATGTGAATAAGTATGGTATACATACTAATTTGATATAAATATAATCTTGTAATTAACGGACGTTTTAGTTTAATCGCTTGTAATAAAACATATAATAATTGAATCTATTTTCTGTAGTAACTAGGTAAAATCGTTAGGCATATTGTAATCGGTGGTAACTTCCATTATTTTAAGCCGTTTATGGCGTAAAATTGATTAATCATATTTTATATTATTGTAATAGTTTTATGAGAAGAGGAATTTATAAAAATAAAATGTAACAGTTAAACTGTCTCTATAAAATAAAAGAGTGTGTAATGTAATTTAACAATTGTTGACAATATATTACGAGCTTTTGAGACGTGCTCTTCCTGCAGAATAGTCGTGTATAATTATCAGTATCAATCTATAGATGCGTTTTATTTTTATTGATATGATTAGTTTTTATCAACATAGGTAAACATATAATGTGTAAACATAAACCTAATGGATTCTTTATTCTTGCGCAAGTATTATGCAATAGTTTAGAATGATCTAGATTTGATAAGTGGAAATTTGCAAAACTCACACGTGTGCTATAAAAGGCAAAAGTTGAATTTCGTCGGCGCGTTTTATTCAATTTCGTCCGATATAATATTATGTATAAATAAATATCTGATGAGGTCGCTCTATGTCACTATGTCGTAGTACATACATAGTATATTATGAAAAGTGTCGGAGTAACACAAACCATCTGAGAGACTACGTAGATTTGTTTTATGATATGAGAAGTTAATACATTGTAATAGGTACAATGCATCATTGCATGAGAATTCTATTATTACATAACTATAAATATGTAACAACGTATCTGATGTCTCTATTCGTGTGTAATGTTTAACAATCGATAGGTTTTTATGTCGATATCTACAAATTTATTATAATAAAAGACAGTAATTATTGCAGTTGAACACACAACGTGCGCAGTAAATTTAGATATGCTATTTTTGTGAAGTTTATTTATAAATCAAATAAATTTAATAAACATATCGATTCGCACACAATTGTTGTCTGTCAATTACTGTGGACGGGAGTATCGAGTGTCGAGTCATGTAACGAGATCAATTACAAGTGCGAAGCGCCGCGCTCCGGCTCGTTATGTCATTACCTACATCTCCTGCAGAAAGTCCACGGACCACGATTATGTAACCGCCGATACACTTTTGTTTACTGTTTCGTGGAATCACTTAATTGACCGTTGTCTTCGATAATTTAGCGGCGATTATTGCAATTCTAACTGATGATTGTTGTTCAGATAAACGGCTGTGTGTTTGTGTATGTGTGTGTGTGTACTCGCGAACTGCGAAGCGTGGTACATTACACATTTGAGAATTGTAGCCAATCTAATTATGTAACTAAGACGTATAACATTAACATTAATTAGAGATATCATGAGTTATCTATCTTCTCATCAACTCGGAAAAAATATACAATTGTTATTAAATAGAAGGATCTCGTTTTAAATCAAGATTTAATCGTAATGGCTATGATTAAATGAATTGCTCTTGTTTTGTACATGGATTGTCAAAGACAACTAATCGATCGGTAAAAAAGAGACAGCACACGCTAAAATAAAACATAATAAAAGTTACAATACTACTTTCAAGTGTCAGAAAAGTCGTTGACCTTTTCTGTTAATAGTATAATTATTATTCATTAACTTATAAATATATTTAGTACTAGCTGCTCCGCGCGGTTTCACCCCCGTGGCTCCACTCCTGTTGGTCGTAGCGTGATGATAACCTATAACCTTCCTCGATAAATGGGCTATCTAACACCGAAAGAATTTTTCAAATCGGACCAGTAGTTCCCGATATTAGCGCGTTCAAACAAACAAACAAACAAACAAACTCTTCAGCTTTATAATATTAGTATAGATTTACACATTGCAATGCTTTCAATCTGAAACGCTTAAAATACCTTAACACGAGCTTTCGTTTGCACCTGTGAGGAAACACTTCCTTTAAATACACGTTTAAAACCTTTAAATCATCATATAAAATAATTATTTTTCATAATTAACTTGTAAGATTATTGAAAGGTCATGGTAATTCTCACAGCTAAATTAAATACAAGAAACAAAAATTTGTTTACGAATGTTTAATTCTTTGAGAAAGTTTATCCTTAAAGCTTTGTATTAAATGAAAGTATGATGTTAGTTTCGTAAGGAAACGCACTGTGCTCTGAAAACGGAGGTCACCTCGTAACATTGATGGCTCAGGTCAAGTTCAATAACAACGACAGGCGCGCGCCACACGGCGCGACTTTTCGACGCAATATTAAATTTGCGACTGATTTAAATACAGTTTAAAATAATCAATTTGTATTCAGATTTTTCACTCCATCCCTTCTACTATCACGAATGTTGCTTCTATTATATACATTCAAAATTATTGTTAAAAATGAGATGAGCGTCTAGCAATATTAGAATTAATATTATTAACATCTAAAAGTTTAATGCAAAGAGAAATCTACATCGCTACAAAACATAAAAGAAATAGGTAGTTAACGCAACAAAAAATCGCACGTTGTCGCGTTTAGTGCGATGTTATATTATTATCTTATAATATGTTATATCCTACTGCGGGTCAGCTGATCGCGCGGTGCGTCGCCGCACTCGCTGCGTTCCGGCGGTCAGGGCCGCGCGGCCGCGCGCCGATCGCCGGAAGTGAAAATGTCCGTATCACACACATGCTTAAATTACAATCGTTTATGTGCTGACCTTGCAAACCCGCTTTATCGTTTACGGCTTATATGCATTTTGTCTAGAAATGATAACGTGGAATTGCAGACTTGACGACTTGCCCTAATTTCGAATTAACTGATAGATGTATTTGTTTTGTACACAAAGTGTGATTGCATTACCGGTGCAATATTGGCGATGCGATGCGTCAGTGCGCATCTAAACAATGAACTCGCAGTATCCGAATGCGCGTTGCTAAGGAAAACGCGCCTTATGCAATTAGTGTAATGTGGCCGAGGAGCACATACTGTAATGTTCGCTCCGAGCTTCGTTGTAAGGCGCCTACCTGGTCGTCATACGTTGTTGCAATATTTACTATTAAGTATATATTGCAACGTTCATATCGATTCCAGTTAACTTAATGAAGTCTCGAGCGGGTATTTCAATCATTTGTTTGTGCGCTATTAACGCTACTAATTATGTCGAGGAATGTTATGTAACTTGAGTTATCCATGAAACCTCAAAAAAATACTTGTTGATAGTTAAAAAATAATTAAAAGTTAAAAACACTTTTTGCGAGTACTACCCATAAAATTAATCCTTAAATTATTTCATGTTGAGTTTAATTGTTGTTTTAGAGCATTTATGAATAATTAAAGACTTAGATAACTCTGTATCCTATTATTTTTTCTTATATTCGTCGGATATAAGATACCTAGCGTGGCCAAATTTAGAATCATGTAATATTAATATGGAGCATAATAATATAGTGAGCCCAGCCGAGTGATGCGTGTAGTCGTAGCAGAACTCTACATTCTACCGTAGGTATGTACAATGTTGTATGTACGTCACAATGATTGTTATTACTGAGTATTTTTCCCCGACGAATGTCACAGCAACGTCTCATTAAAGTTTAATTGGATTATAACTACGAATATCATTGCATATCTATCAAAAATACATCAAACGCGATAACTGGCGGCTTATCTTAATAGTTTATGTGGTTCGAGTTCACGGGTTCAATATAATTTTTATTATTTCATATTATAATGTACATATTTTATGTGATAATGTGCGTATTTATGTTGCTTGAATAATTAAATACGAGTAAGTTGGCTTAATAGCTGAACATTAACGAAATAGTTTTATTGTTTTATAGTTTTATTAGATACACCAACAAGTAGGTACCAACTACTAATTATAACCATTATTATTACCAAATTTAATTCGGTAATGTATCAATCAAATGTCATATCCAATTAGTGACTCAGATTTCGATATTCAATTAGACAAATATTTAAATAACCATTTCCCGTTTCATAAATGCATCTCAAAGTTGAAAACTTGATGTTTTCGTTAAATTTTCATTCATACATACAGAATTGTAACTGTGCACTCTACTACTTGTCTAATTATATATTGGATGGTGTGTAACTTACCATGTATAGGTCGCCATATCGGCACACCTTCCAGAAGCCCTTGATGCTCGCGAGCATGGTGCGCGCGCGCCGCTCGCCGTGCCGCGCCGCCGCGACCTTCCTGCGCATACAACACATTCCGTTACAACACTGCTATTTGTACAACTATAGATTTTATTATAGAATATGTATATTTTATATGTTTACAAAAGATTCGTCTAGTACTTAGACACTCGTAGGTTATCGTGTTTGTCCCTTATAGGACTGAAAATAAGAAGCTATGCTTTGAATCTTCTTGAAAAGCTAACAATAGATTTTTCATTTAAAACCGACATATCTCTTCTTAGTTTGAAAGAAAAATAAAGCGAAGTTTGGAATAAGGCAAAACACTATGCAATTTTTTGAGTCGGTCTTGTTACCACACCAAACCGCATTTTAGAGGTTTGATTGTTGCTTCGAAATAATCCGAATCATAATTATTCAGCAGAAATATTATTTAATTGTTGTTCACTTTGAATTATTTTAATTTTTGCTGTTATTGCCTTAAGTAGACGCGCATGAGATAAGTTCGTCTATGACACTCACCATATACTGAACATAATATAACTATTCACTCACTGAAAGGACACTGGTATGTTTGTATGGTTTTACTTTTTTGTTACGTAATCGTTATGGTGTTTATAGGCTACTTTAATAAACGACTAACCCGACAGTCAAACAAGCATACTGAAGCTTGGCCCGAAACTGACATATTCACAAAACGTCACAGAATAAAACTGAAAAACAGCCATCGTTAGCTAACGAGTCGGGTAATTGTGATTAGTGAACATTAATAAACATTATTCGCTCTAAATGAACGATAAAGGGAAGATAAACCCGTTTCTTATAACTCATTTTAAGTTTTTATACAATATTGAAAAGGTAATATATAATTATGTAATTACTTTGGAGATTTGCTTCGATTTTAAATCATTATACAAAGACGCTAATTAAATCATAATATTATAGCGAGTTGTAGTTTGACATGCGAGTACATTATGAATCATTAAGATAATTCTTTCCTTACGTTCAGCGGACAAGATCACGTTCTACTGAATCAACGAAAAGTGAACACTCACATTTGTTCGTGTTATGTGTCGTGTTTTTTTATAATTTAATTCAATAATTTATTAAACAATCACTCTCTTTTATATATAAATATTTAAATACCTTGAAATATTGGAACGCGTATTCCTAACGGTGCGATAAGGATTCAGTTCATTGACTACTATTATTATAATGATAAATATTGACAAATAAGTTTTGTCGTTAGAAACCCTTCATAGCAAAGCTATAGAGGTGTAGCAAACTAATAGTTCTGCACAGTAGATAAACAATAAACATGAAGTTCAAGTATAAATCTATGTTCCAGTTAAATCTTGCAATCAATTATAGTCACATTATGTTCAATGCGAAATGTGAGTGTATCTGCGCGGGCGCGGGCGGGTCAAGTCAATAAATACTGCACGTTATTGTGCGAGTTCAACGATAGCACTTGCACCCTCCTGATATCCTGGTACTATCTATTTTTAATGTATTGCTAAACTCAAATTGAGCTGATCGCAGATAGATAGATAGTATGTTACAATCAAAGAATTACAAGTAAATATTTATTTGAACTTGAATCTCTCTAAAATTATAATTTCGCCGCGGAACTATCTCATGCAGAAAACGGACGCTATATTATCATAACATATAACGAGCTCTTAATTAAACAGTGTGTTTATAACACGTCGTTATGTAAAATCCCATAATAAATAATATGAAAATTTAAAGTAAATACACAATATTATCAGCAGTTGGGATCTAACATACGAGTCGGCGCGCTCGTGATATCTCTGCCATAGCCCGCGCCGCAAAAACTTCACTTACATCATTATTAAATATTACGATGTTCACTTTACATACTATTATACAATAAAAATAACAGATATTTATACAATTTATATTGTGCGGATATACTTTATCGCAGTTTGAATAAAAGGTGCATCTTACGGTAGTAAAACCAAGCTTTTACTGCTGCAATGTAGAGCTGAATTTTTGACATTTTATTTGGGTGATTTTAATTTATTTTCTTAACATACATTAATCGCTTTAGTACAATTAACAACTTGATTTAAGATGAATGATTGAATAACAGTATTTTGTAACGCGCTCTGTGCCCTAGGTTCAGGATCGGTCAAAAGACAATTTTACAGTTATTCTCTTTTCATACAATACATTTTGTATTTCACATGATTATTATTTCAGATATCATTTATTTTTATATGTTTCAATTGACTAAAGAAAAATATCATACAATGCAATACCACAGTATTACAATATTATTTCCTACAGTTGCACTGCTAAATATTATTTACGTGGACACTTTATTTTTGGATGTTCTTAATTGTATATTATACCATTTAACTAAGTAATGCATTCGCATTGGGATGTACAATCTGATTAGAAAATAATGAGGACAACATATACAAGCTTTGATTTTAATTCAACAGATACAATTAATACAATCTTTCTGAAATATTGTTTCCTTCTGGGATTTCAATGTAGATTTACATCCGTAAACGGAACAGTTTTTGCGCGCCATAATAGAATATGTAAGTACCTATGTATAATAAAATTATTACACAAAAAATACGACTGCGTCGTCCTTTCGCGATAGGTAAAGCAATCTCAGCGTGATTGCTTTACGCGGCCCGCGTCGCCCGACCCCCGCCAGTTCCCCTCCGTTTCTCTGCACAAGTACATTCGTCGCACTACTGTAGGATGGTAATACTGTGGCAATACCTTACGTATTTGTGTTACATAAACAATAGCAGATGATTAGATGACATCGTGTCACATGTAATAATCGATCAATTCATTATTTAACGAACGATCACTCTGATTTATATTAAATAGATTTTTCCAGAAGCTCATAGATCGTAGAAAGCTAAAGCTAAGGTCGAGCTTACTAGGGCTGCCGATCGTACCGTTAGATAATTATGTGTTTATAAATAAAGTGGTTAAACTGCACTATAATAGTCTGACATATTATACACGACAGACGAAATATTTTAACATTTTTGTCGACCCTAAACTTGAGATTTTTGTAATTTGAACAATATTTTGTGACTTGGTTATTAACAAATTAGTATCGATTTAGTTGCATTCCCCGCAGGATACGTAATTAAATAGTAATTAGATCTACGTCACGTTCATCTATCGTATCATTTATACATTCAATAATACATATTAAACAAAATAGTTTGTACAAACAAATTTTGTAAAACATGTCAAATGTTTTTTTTTTTTTTTTATTCCATTGATAATATGTAATTAATTTATGTTACGCTGTATTGTTTGTGCCCGATATCAGTGACGTCACAATATAAATCACGTCTAGTGTCGTGCGTGACCAATCTCGTATTATTCATTTTTAAAAGCTCATAAGTGCATATTAATATAATATTATAAATGCGAAATTAATTCTGTCCATCACTATCATTTGCGCCCACTAATAGAGTTCAATAAAAGTTGGATATTATATTGCCATGAATTATATAGTGGAACATGAATAAAGGCTGAGTTTTGAAAATGTCTAAATATAATAATATAAATTATACTTTCTCGTTTTTAAAGCCGCTACTATTAATTACGTACAAAGGGATCTTAAACTTTAAAGAACCTACGCTACCTCGTGTTTACAGAAATTGCCGAAAGGATTATCACCATTGTTTTTTCCAACGGTGTGCAGTATACGTACAATAAAGTACATCCACATTACCTGGTTTGTGTCGTAAAATAATAAAAATCAACGGTAACATAGAAAATATTTTAACGCCAAATATAATAAGCGTCACGTGGTATTTTTTGTATGATAATAACAAATGAATGAACGGAAAGAATAACAATCGATTTGAACGTTATATACCTACGCGTTGTTTATATTATTATGTTACACTTTATACTGTGGCTGCATATCAGCGCACATTGTCTCCCTTTTGTCAACACTCGCGTGATATCGACTGATGCTATCACTACATTTGTACTGTTTGTACTTATAATATCACTGTATAATATACATTAGTTTAAATTAGCGTTGATAATGTACTGATATGCTCAATTATAACTAAAATATAGAAAAAAATTGTTATGTAAATAACTCTCAACCTAAAAAACATCGTATACAATTTTCGATGTTTCAGAGTACGTAACGTGTCATCATTTTTTATTTTGAATTTATAAATGCATACACAAGTATTTCTATTTTGAAACATTTTAATCAAGGAACGTTCTCATTTGGTAAAGTATTTTACGCATTTGACTCAAAAATAAAAGTTTTGTTGTTACCAGCAGGCATCTCATTTTGATAGTTTTTGGAATTGTCAAAAAACGATTATGTATTTTATTTTTAAAGAAATCAAATCAACACCATAGCAATTATAGAACAACAATACAGCAATAATTGTTTTATGAATCAAATATAAGTATTTGAATATTTCAGGCGCGGGGTGTTATGAGCCCAATTCATTTTACAGCGAGGCTTCAGCGCCTGCCTTCAGTTAAACATTAATTACCTATGCTATGTTTTTATTAGAATTTTTAATCTCGTATATGATGTATGTATTTCCTTAATAGTAGACTAGTAATTTACCTACTACTAATAAACTACAATTAAAGATACCTATTCTGTTTCAAAAATAGATTTCATTGTTTTCAGCATATTTATTATCGCTAGGTAAATATTTATTTGGAAAATTGATATCAATATAGTAATTTTTATATCGCGATAATATTACCTTCAATGTTGTGCTCTTAAACAGATCATAAATTGTTTCTGTATCTTTGAACATGTTCATTGGTATTATCAAACACACGTTTATAATTAATATTATTTACAGACGTGCGCAGACGCAGCAGGCTTACATCAAACCTTAGAACAATGCGCATTTATACATTTATCTTCTAAAATGGTACAACAATATTATTTCAATACAATTTTGTTTACGCGAGTACCGAATCATGCCAACAAGCCAAAACGATCTAAATCGATTAAAGAAAATAATTTTCTAGGCGTGGAAATTAAAATTATACACACATGACTCGTGTTAAAAATATAAAATAAGTAGGTTATTTTTAAGATTTGTATAAATTTCCAAAAATTTACATTAAATTAATAATATGATTATAAACTCACTCGGATATACTATCACAGGAGCCCCCCAACTTGGCGGATTTATTTGCAAGTGGATCTCGGACGAACGCTTGTAAAGTTTGAATTTCACACGGAATGCAAAATTTTCTTGAACACAATGTAAACGCGGGAAAAGTCACAGCGCACAGAGGAAACTGACATATATTTAGCACACACACGTGGCTCGTGTTTGTTTTTAAACCGAGCGTTAAGCTCGCTCCACTCGGCGGCTGGTAGTGTGCGCGGGCCGAGCGCGCGAGTGCGAGAGCCTGTTCGATCTTGACCTTGCGCGATTGTCGGCCGACTGAAACCACTTTTCGTCCACCACCAGTTTTATAACGTCTGCCCTCGTAGCTCTGCGCCGCTGCCGCTAGCCGCCGAGCCTCTATGCGCTAAATGCTAATAGTCTTATAATAGCTCCCAAACTGTCACTGCCTCCTATCACGGTACAGCCTACCAGACCTAACACTCGTAGCACCATCGATGTCGATTTGGCACCGATTTTAATTGAATGAGTAAAATTAATTAATTTGCAAATTAGTTTACGTGTGTTACGGTGTAAGGTGTTAATTAATTATTTTGTTAATTTCTTTTCGTTTGTCTACACTCTACAATGTTGTTCTACACAAATATTCACACGAATTATATTTTATTTTTAAGTGGTAAGGCTGAGGTTTATTTTCCGTATGCCAGTAAATAAAAAACTAAATATAACATATAAAACTATAAGAATATTTACAATTTTATTAAATTCTGACCTTGTGTTCTCTCACATGTTTAAATTTAGGGCTGTTGTTTAAATGAGACCTCCTTTATGTTTAATAATAAAATAACTAGGAGCATGTAATCATTTAATTAGTGACGCCAATGTGTGAATCGTCGTGCCTTGTCTCTTTGGAACACAACAGGGCGATAAGAGTCGTCTAAAGTAACGAATTGTACATACGATCTATCAGCGGCATCGCTACGCGGCCTCTACGTGAGAGTATTAGCTCGTACGAGACGTATCGTCCACTCTGCCAAAACTCAGTGGCGGTACGTTCATACAAGCCGAAAAGCCCGGCTTGCCTTAGAAATTCGCTACGAGACAGGAAAATAACCAAATTCACGTTTGAATATTCGCGCGCAATGAGCAATTCATAATTTGCTCCGATATTCAATGAAAACTCACCTACAATATAATATATAATACGCCTAGCATAAAACAATGACGAATTCGAGTAAACTTTTTAATTTCATCCTTCTTCCTATCGGAATAAGGTCGTACCTTTTATTTTGACGTTACAATCTAAATTGGATGGATTATAACATGTAGTTGTCTCGCTTGCACGCGTGGGCTTTTACCGGGCTTTGCGCTCATCTCTTCTAACGTATGAAATTTCGTCTAAGTAGCTATTAGACAGTTCAATAAAGAAACGAATCTTCAATGGCGGCCAAAGCTGACTTTGACAGATGGTAGGATCAGCAAAAAAGAAAATAAAAATAACGTAAATTGATAATTATTTTATTAATTATTTCAAATTGTTTGTTGACAAACTTTTTTGTTATTGTATTTGTGTATTTATATGAATTATCATATTTACGTATACAGAATGTAATAAAATCCCCATAATACTTGTAATAAGCCCATAAAACTGAACAACTTTTCCCAAAGAACATATTTTGTCAAATTCCAATAAAACATTATTTACTTTCGCAAATGCATAATTGTCCGTATTTATGCAAAATGGAACCACTCGACAAATTTGCTTTTTTACGTTTCTTGAAGAATACTCATTTAAAAGTGGTCTAAATTCTTATACAAACAAGAACCACATGATTTTTACCTTGGAAACAAGGTATACTAAAAGCAGAAAGGAACCACCAGCAACAACGAATAATACATATGAAGCAAAACCGAACCACAGCACCACGGGACTGCTTTGTTCAAACAAATAAACGATATTACTATCATGTCACTTTATACAAAACAGATCCGCACTTACTTGGTACCATTATACATTACACATATTTCTATTAATTACAATTATTTTTAATACACAAAATGGAACCAGGTTTCTGTGGTATGGTTATGCGTAAAATAAATTCATAATTTAATTGTAATTTTTTATTGCAAAATAAAACCACAAGCATGCGGATCTATCATGCATAAATAAATATTGTAAAACATCCTGAAACACATCATCGCTATACGGTACCAAATGCCTTGACTTGTTACAATGCTTCTCATCTTTAAACAACAATTTTATTACTTAAATAGCTCAAAGTGCTTAAATAGCTTAAATAACTCCAATTTTTAAATTAAAACGTCGAACATCTGTCAATATAGGTGATATTCAGCGAAGTAGTTCGAATACCTACGTGACGGCCGTTTTTTTTCTCCGCGAAGTAAGTTCTATTGTTTTTGTTAATTACCTTTAAAATTAAATGTGAAAATGTTTAGTAATAAATAAATAAACAAGCAATTGGTAAGAAAAACATTGGAGACGAACACCGAAGATAAAATGAAGATACAACGGGTAAGTAGTTTTATTAATGCATTTAAGTACTTATTGAATCTGAGATGCAGGTACGCTTTATCCACTTTTGATTCATTCCCGATTGTGGAGTGATTTTACAATTTTAATTATAATTTAAAACATTAAGTAAGTACAAGAGGAATCTTCTGTGGATTTACGTCTGTTGTTGTTCACGAAGGCGAGTCGAAAAGAGTCATTTTGTTACGATTCATCTGTCATTGTGAGATGAAACTACTAAACCCTGTTTTAAAAATAACTGTCGATGATCTAGGTACCTACCTACTATTTTGGTAAAATACGTTTAGATTCAGTACAGTACATTCAGCGTATATAATTATTTGTTTGATTTTAAAACTCGCGCTGCCACTGTTTTGACCGGAACAAGGCCCTAGTCCGCGAAATTCAAAATTTAAACAAGTTTATTTAATTTTTTGCTAGGTTTGGTCACTGTTGCGTATGATTTTTAGGGTTTCGTATCCAAAGGGTAAAACGAGACCCTATTACTAAGACTCCGCTGTCCGTCAGTCTGTCCCTCTGTCTCATGAGACAGAGCTAACTATCACGGTTCATGAACCGCGATAGTTAGACAGTCGAAATTTTCATTGATGATGTATTTCTGATGCCGCTGTAACAACAAATACTAAAAAACAGAATAAAATAAATATTTAAGAGGCTCCTATACAATAAACCGTGATTTTTTTGCCGTTGTTATAGATAATGGTACGGAACTCTACGTTGCGCGAGTCCGACTCACACTTAGCCAGTTTTTTGTACATAGTGCATGTACCTACAGCATACTTAGTCGTCTAGTAGGAACACGGCTTTATAAGAGCTAATAATATTTTGCTGTCGCCATATACCTACGTATAAAAGCCACGCGGCTTTATTGTTTTGATTTAAAGCTTTTTTCTTTTTATTACAGAAGATAACGAAGAATACAATACGTCGATACCTTTGGAAAAGTTTTCTTCACCTTCAAGTGATATTCAGGCCATATTACATCTCATTCCACAAGATGCACAGAGTTTTTATAACGGTCTCATTAGTGATGATGCAATAGAAGACCACATAGATGGACTAGACACGGTGGATTTTGAAATCCAATTTGATGATAACGTCGAATAAACGTCCTCTATAAGTATTATTTTATATATTTTTTTAATTAAACCTTTATTACGATATTATAAATACATAGTTTCATTTATATCATTAAATCCCTGGGTTGTGGTTCTTTTTTGTATAAGAGAAAACCTATCATTTGATAAATGTTAAAAGGAACCACATGCACATTTTCTTAATTATCTAGAAAGTTTAAGAGTATTCAGAGCAAATTTATATACACATACTTAAATAAGTAATTTATCAATGAATTTAAATAAAATAAATATTAATTTTACTTCATCTAACAGAGCTGCAAATGTTTTTGTAAATCCTTAAATATCTCAGAAGTGCGTGTTTGCTGGGTGGTTCCTTTTTGCTTAAATACGGACAATTGTCATTGTAAATTTATGATAAAAACTATTATAGGGAAAATCAAATACATTTTAGTGATTTTATTTTTCCCCTTTTTTTTGCATACCGTACGGCCGTGTGTGAGCGAGAGGGAATGATAAGCGCCGCCATTGAAGATTCGTTTCTTTAAAGAACTGACTAATACATACCTAGCTATAGAATTCTATAGCAATCTGTATGGAGACTAAAGCCCGGCTTTAACAGTGTGAAGATAGTTACGATTGCGCGAACGAACGTCGTGAATATTATTGTTATTAGGTATAGTTTGTTTGAGCGGGTGATTATATCGGTGTAATTTAGGTTAAGTTTTTCGAATTTTGTGATAAAATGAGTGTCGCGACAGCAGATTGTGTTGTAAATTGTGATGGTTTGCTTTGTGCTCAGCGGGGGAAAGGTAAAATCATTAAACTTTACTGAAAAACATCAATTAATTTCTTCATAAAAACCAACTCCCGATTTGTGCATTACCCAAACAGCTAGTAAGTCACTTATACGAAATTTTAATTAAAATATGTTTACGAATTAATCGATTTCATGAATAAGAATTGCTTAGAAGCCCCAGCTGTTGAAACTTGCACATTTGGTACTTGGTAGTTACGATTTCTGCTAGTAGGTATAAGGTAGTTCTTCCACGGAGCGTGCTTTCTCATCGTTAAATCGAATTCATAGGTACGTATTTAAGAAATACACAAGGCCAAGAACGCAGTACTGAATTATCAATAATTGCCAGTTGTTAGGTAATTGAATTCTAAAACAATCACCTACTTTCTATTCCGATGTTATAAAATCTTTCCTTCAGAAGATCGCCGTTTTGAATTATTAGAATATAAATGATCTGTACAATTTTATTAATAATATAATGTCATACAGTTTAATATAATTTATCGATTTTAATGATAAACGTTTGACTCAACTGTTAGCGGGCGCGCGCGAAAATTTAGAAGATTTGATTCGGTAATTACACAGTATACCTTAGGAAGGTTTCTAATTCAAGAAAAGGGTACCCAGCAAAAACTTTGAAAACTTTGGGCTTGCCCAGTCCTTACACCCTAGGCACGCCACTGCCAAAACTATAATTAACATACACTTACATTTTCTATTTGTCTCGATAAAACGACACTACGTGAGTGTTGGCTGTCGAACGTGGTTGAAGATCCGATGTCCATCCATACTGTAGGCACTCCATGGAACACTTCGAATGGGATAATTATTTTTATTTCGTCATGTCGATATTTTCTTCATTACGATATTCAAGGGTGCAAGTTGAAAAATATTGTAACGATGTAAATCAAGCCTGTAGCGCTCATCTTAAAGTAAGAGAGTTTGCCCTACCACTCTACCTTTTAAGACTTATTCGGAAATTTCTTGAGAAAGTAATACGCGAGGCTAAGTTAAAATTCACTACGTGCTTCCAATATTTAATATTATGTACAGTAAAAATAAAACATCGTCAAAAATAATTGTAAAGGGCAGTAAAAGGTACCAAAAGCTAAAACATGCCATTATTAATTAAGAATCTAGTTGTTTTTATCTGGGAAAATAATGTATCAGCTACTTTCCGATGACAACACTTTTTTGCCTTCCTTTAAAAATTAAGCATAATCTATAGATGACCCTACAGTTTATACGTAAAATGTAAATTTGACAATGATGTTCGTCTTTATCGATAGTGTAATAGCGGTAATTCTGCAAATTGCACCGAAGGACGCCCGCGACCTGCGCTTGTTTTGTCGCCGGCCCTCTCTCACTCCACGTGGCAGAAAGAGACGCAAGCTCGGCGCTATCAGATACTATTAAATACGAACAAGTCGTGTGAGTGACACTTGTTCAGTAGGCAATATATACAAACAATCTCGAAATTTCCTTCAGTTCTAAGGCAGGTTTTACTAGAACATTATAGAAGTCCCCGGCAGCCTCGCGCCCGTACAACCTCCCGCGTGTGCGAGTGTGTGCGTAAGCGACCGCTCCGAGTTTTCTTTCTAAGATCTTAATTGGCTTTTTCCCCTCTAGTTCCAAGCTGTCCCTAATGAATCGCAATCCTTATATGGCCAATTCCGTTTGCTTTAACATTTATAATTAATTGTTGGATACATTTTAACGATTCCATAAAAACTGGGAATTCGTAATGTATATGTAATATTGCAAAACATGAGTTATATTGAGACGATAACATATTTTGTCTCGTCGACATTTACATGGCACATTATACTTTCCCTCGAAATGAATTCTATAAACGTAAATCTATTGAATCATCGCCAACATAAATAAAGTAGAGCTTCATTTAACAGTATTATGATTGACACGCGTGATAATTAGATATGTAAGAAACAAGGCAATAAACGTTAATAGCGGTTTAATCGATCAGATGTATAACAGTAATCAGTGATTACAATATATTGATGCTGTGCAAACAAGATCAGTGTTGAGACTCGCAACGTCACTCGATACATATAAAACTATACTCGATACATATACTATACAATTTGCGCATATTGTATGTAAAAATTACATTACGATTGTAATATAAGCTAAACAGAACATACATACCTATTTAGAAGTTGTGAAAAAGGCGATAATTTGTACAACTTTTTATAAATCTTTCATTATAACGTGATTATATTCACATAGATAGACGAGCCTACGAACCAATTGTTTTGAAATGAATCATCGAATGTAATTACTTTCATAATAATAAATATAATTCGGAATAATTAATGAATGACAACTGGGTATGTAATATAATAATTAATAACATTCAATTAATTAAGTGACGGTAATGCCCAGAAGTTGGATATCAATGTAACAAATAACTATTAACCGCAAATTTGTTTATTGTTGACTAGCTGTGCCGCGCGGTTTCACCCGCGTGGCCCCACGCCTGTTGGTCTTAGCGTGATGATATATAGCCTATACTCTATAGCCTTCCTCGATAAATGGGCTATCTAACACCGAAAGAATTTTTCAAATCGGACCAGTAGTTCCCGTGATTAGCGCGTTCAAACAAACAAACAAACAAACTCTTCAGCTTTATAATATTAGTATAGATAACATAAATAGGTACTTTTACGGATAATTTTAAATTATTTTGATAATTTGCTATAATGTGATAGTATCTACCTTGACTATTACCATAATGTTCGTAAATAATGATACAAGATACTTCGTTGACATATTCGTTCTGTTGCTAGGATGAACTGCAGTGAACGCTAAACGCATAACAGCGTTATCAACAAATAGGAGACATAATTTATAATAATACGTGTTTAATAGATGTTAATAGTGTGGCGGAGATAATATGATCTATTGCGATCGCCTGATAGCGCTCCGACCACGTTCCTTATCTGATAACGGCTTTGTCGATCTCGAATCACATATTTTCATGTAACCAATGTGCAATAAAATAATTCTACTTAATTACTTTCATTAACAAACTATTTATACATAGGTAGAGAGGTTCATTAATTATAAATCGTATATCAATTTTCACTTGATTGGCATTTAATGGCCAATACGCAAGTAAATAACATTTTGTTTATTCTATTTTATGTTGGCCTTAATTCCTTGTAATCGTGTTTACTTTTACTCATAAGTGCATAATATATAATACCTTAGGTATAATTTTAATTTATAGCACGTTATAAATTTATAGATGGAATAATAATAAGAATAAATTATTGCAAGTCAAACCTGTCGAATTTTCGAGTCGAACATAATGAAAAGCTCGTTGCTATTAACGTACCTTTTTATACTGCATTGAGGAAGTGATTTGCTCAATAATTATATTATTAAAATATTAAAAACCAATGCCTAGCAGTAGATATCAATATTATGACGTCACAGCTATGTCTACTAAAAATAGTTACACATTGTATTGCCTTTCGTGGTACTAGTATCACCAACATTTATTATGATTACTTCAGAGATATTTTCTCATTTATTTCGCTGGTATTTTGTTGAAGTCGTTGTGTCTCGAAATGATCACAAATATGCGCTTCCTGAACTACTGTTACTTTTATAATAATCGTATTTTATAATAATACATTTTATTGTCAAGTATTTGTTTCTCTATAAATATCTAGCCGTATGTAATGTAACTGAAGGACAGAAGCGAGTCTCTTAAACTACTTTCAAGAAATGTAAATATAGAACACAGTTTTGACCGAAAAATATTACTTAGGACCCATGAAGCTATTTAATTTTGTAAAACTTTTGTTTTCCACAACTTACTGAATGAATATATAAAACATTAATGATTAAACCATGTTTTACAATAACTCGTAGGTAGAAAGAAAAAACAAAAAATATAAATGCAGATAACTTCATTTATAATTATTTAATATTTACAAATTACACACATAATTTTAGACGTATAAAGTGCGTAGGTATATATCGTAAACAATAACTTCCTCGTAACAATACGCAAACCGGTGTTATCTTCATAAACAATAACAGAGAACGCAAAAAAAA
>CAJQZM010038162.1:0-15522 GCA_907164665.1 Colias nastes | reverse complement strand
TTTTTTATAAATACATCCCAGATTTATTGTATTCCAATCATCATTTTCAAGATTCTATTGATAACTATAAGTCTTCTCCAAGTGTAAATAACTGGAGAAACAACATTAGGTACAGTCCATAAATGGGTGTTCATAACTGGATGTTGTCCAAAACTGGGTGTCCATCATTAGATTTTAACTGTCCAACACTGGTGCAAAAAAGTGGTTTTTTAATTTATAAATAACTTCATTATTTATGCATTGTAATCTTTTTTCTAACATTGGTTGCGTTAAACTAACATTGAACTAAAGGTATAACTAAACAATATTCAATAAAGTTAAAAAACCTATGAGAAATTTGCAAAAAACTTCAATTTTTTCCTTAATCTGTACAAGACTGGTGCCGTTACGTTAATTGTATTTTTTTTTTCAATGTGGCGTGCTGTTAAATAAAATTATTTTCTTTTTCTTTCTTTCTTTCTAATTCGAGTAATTATTGTACTTGATGACTGTTTGAATTTACCTAAATCAGAAGAAAAACTTAAAAATATACATAGGAAGAAAGGCACCTATGTCCTATAAATGTCAACTTGGTTTGCTAAAACTTTTTAAATCCTATAGTGGGAGTCAGCGCAACTTTTAATTTATCTATGCAATTAAACTGGAAAAAATATTATACTTAAATAATCTGTAGATTACATGTCATTTTTTTTGCTTTATACATCCTTTTACAGTTATAGAGCTGGCCACTTGCAAAATAATTTACAAACCGGTAAGCAATTTTTGAGGTTATTACAAATAAACAAAAATTAAACTTTCCTCCATATTATAATATATTATGTAGATAATATGAATGAAGTGAAGGTAACCCGCTTTATCCTACCGGCTGAAATATTCAGTTATCCCAATAAAATAAAGCCTTAAATTATTCAAAGATAGAGGATCTTTTTCTTGGTAAGAGTTATCAAAATCGAATCATCCTTTTTGGATTACCACGGGATAACGTCGACCGACTTCTGGTAAAGTGGTTTATGCATGAAAATGAAATGAAGAGATTCTGGGTTCAATTCGGTAGTAAAATTTATAGAAAATGGGTCGTTACGACAGGGCTCAGGAAGCTACTTAGCGCTTTTTATTGCAATAGCAAACAGCAAATTGCATATTTGCAACTATAGGTACCTACATACATGAAAAAAAAAATTATACAGATAAGACAATTTTACGTATGGAACAATATTATACACATAATAGGCATTGTTAGGACTTTCAAATGAATTCAAAATATTAATTTCTCAAGCAATAAACCCTAAAAAACAAACAATTTTTTTTTTACTCCCAATTCTTTCTAAAAAACAATGTACAAATTGTTTTCGTGATAATCCAGCGTATCGCAGTATAACGCAATAATTATGTTAATTTGTGAGCAGAACGAACGTGCTAACGCGACAACGTTGCAGCGACACTAATTCTAGCCAAGCTTATTAACACTTATTAATTAGCTTTGTGGTTTTATTTAAAAAAAAAATATTTGTGATTTTTGGTAGGGAACAATGTTTTATCATATAGGTAAATAATATTTGTAAAATGTAAAGACTATGCATCAAATGCTAATAAAATTGAATATAATATATAATATGGCTTTACTACAGATAATAATTTAATACTATACTAGAAGCTTTACTTAACCCTGTAAGTTGTCTGAAAGAGATCGCTCTTTATATATAATGCGTAGTTAATGAAAACATGTTGTGCAGCATTAGGACAATATGTTGTCCAAAAATGTAAAAAAATAACGAAACTTTTTTATTCCTGCAACGGTTTGGCTGAAACTGTATATTAAGATGGATATGGCCTAGTAATTTTAATATTAATGCGACTATATTTCATCGTGAATGTTCACCAATTTCTTGTAAAAAGCACTTCAATTTTTTTAGCTCTAAGTTGGAACACCCATCGTTGTTACAATAAAGAATAGCTTGTATAATGTATACCTCATTAAAATGGCAAATAAATTTTATAATAAAAAGCCTTTAGCTAACATAAAATTCAAACTAAAAACTAATAATTTTCAACCCAACATTTAACCCTCCACAAGAAAATACAAATAACACACGCAAACACTCTATTATATTCGTTTTAACCCGTTTCTCCTAAACACGGGCCGAAGTGGCCCAAACGGTTTCATTTCAACCCGTATTCAAGTACTCTAGAGAATAATTCTAATTGCAAATAACCCTTAAAATTCTCGCTACCTTTTTAGGGTTACGGGGGCACTTTTTAAGTCACTTTCTTGTATTTTAAATTATTCCTCTCAAGGGTTATTTACCTACTCATTTGAGGGTTGAAATGTATTTTAAAATGATCAGTTATTGCAATTTCGTTTTCTCTTAATTAATGTTATTCCTTCGGGAGTTCTTTTATCTGTAGTGTTTATTTATTTTTGTAAAAATTTTAAATGATTTTAATAACTAAGTATCTTTGTTTTTAAATACATAATATGTAGGTACTTAAAGTAGTTAGATATTTAGTAGTACGGTCGTACTGAATACTGATATGTTTATATTAATTATTATTCCAAAGTATAGGTCTTTCCAATGTAATAGATAATAAAATAAATCATCTCAATGGAATTCATAAAAAGTAGATGGAAAGTCTAGTTTTTTTTTGCCATTTTAAAATATGGTTTGACGTTAATCTTCAATTAATATCAGTTAGTAGTTGTGAAGAGATAAGAGATAAGCCTTTCCCATGGGCTCAGCTCGCCTGTCAACAACTTCGATTCATAGAGTCTAGAACTTTCCAGGATTGTTCATTCGAGCTTACAGTTTCTGAATTAGGTTTTACTTGTCAGTCTTGAGAAAAATTAAGTTTTGTTTGTTAAAAATGCATTTAAGTTGTATAAATGTTGGGGATTGGAAAATTAAGAGTTGAGGCGGTTAGAGATTCTGAATATTGCATTAAAGTTTGTTGTTTCTAGAGACAATCAGATCAAAATTATATTATTAACAATTTAACATTATTATTAACGTGTAAACAAAATGATATTTATCAATTTAGTATTTGTAGATTATTCATAAGAACATAAAAGGAGAAGTAGGTATAACTATTGCAATACCGTCACGTCATGGAGTAAGGCGAAATATGGTATCATTGCATCTTGCCAAAGAAGTTTCACTTCTGACACGTGTGCTCGGCAAACACGCTCTTTTTATATGATTAAATGAAAAGATGAAACCAATATTTCTCCGTTTTAAAAATTTATATTTAAACCATTCTTATCTACAGGATAATATGACAAGGTACAAGTAAAATGACTTGGATTCGCAAAAAATCGTAATATAAAATTGTTATAAGGCCGTTGTCGCCGGGCGAGTCGTAATGATGTGACAGTTTTGAGCTGACTTTGATAAATCTTGTGATATAATATCATCGCTTGGGACTGTTCCTTGTTTTAGTTAAATTATTATTGTTTTACTTATTTTTAAACGAGGTTGTTAATTATTTTTTGCACAGGCAGGACAGACAGTATATTCATATTTCATGTACATGTGAATTATTTTGATTAGAAATAAATAGTTTTCTTTCTACTATGTTGCTATTATTTCTTTATTACTAAAATCTATAGCTTTTACCTCTTTTTATCGAGTTTAAAGTTTTGGTTTGGTTCTCTGTAGTAACCGATGTCCACAAGTTGTAAGATAATAGGCATAGGTAGATGTTATGTGCAAAACATTAAAACAATACTAATAATTCTTTAAATTCTATTAATTTATGTGCATGAACACTACCTCATACTGTTGTGACTACATAAGGCAATCACTTAAATTAATCTCGTTTTAAAACCTCCTAAATCCCGCTATTTATCCACCCCCTTTCACAAAGCTTTAAAATCCTTTTTTCAGAGGCTCTTATTAGTTTTTACGAGTGCAAAAACAGTCGCTATCAGCTCTCCCCACCCAAAAGATTTCCCCTTTCGTAATCTAAAGGGACAATATACACTTAAAAAGTTCTATTTAAGTCATTTTTGCACCTTAACAAAAGGTTTTCTTTTAATGAATGCGAGGCTAACGAGCGCCCTGAGACCCCCGCGATGAATATTTTGACAGCTTCCGACTTGTCCGTCTTATTATCTTTTTTAATGATTGAAAATTTAGCCTATTGTAATGTGGAGTTGGGTTGTTAGTGCAGACATTAACCGCCGTTTTTTCCTTTTAAAAACAAATGGTTATAAAGGGTACGTAGTTCGGTCTATAAGCTTTTGACTTTTATATAGGTAAGTTTAACAACAACTCAACTTGAAAATTTTCAGTATAACCTTTGTTTGTTCGTTTTGTCAATAAATTCTTAACGAATGGGCTTCGCATATTGTTTTTTCGCGCCCACGTTCTTCCTTAGTGATTTTAGTTAATTTTATTTCGATAATGGATGTTGACTGATGTTTATGATAAATTAGTGACATAGGCATAGCATTAGGCTTCTCTTCTGTCTTAGTCTAATGTACAGGTAAATTAGCTTGGAGAAATTTTTGCATATGTAGTGGTGTGTATAATAATCAGATCTTAGAGCGCGTTTCCACTATATCGTTCTGGCCTATACAAAAATGTTTCGATATCCTAACATTACTATTTAATTTTATACTTATTCCTAGCAACACTTTTGTTTTCAATAAAAACAAGTTTTTATTTGAAAGAAAATGGTTTTAACTTTATAAAAAAAAATATATCATTCAATTTCACGTCCTTGAGCAAACGACAAGGCGACTACCGTGAAACAATAAAATATCGTGTCCATAATAATTTGTTTCATAATTAATATTTGACCATAATAATTACGAAACAAAACAAATAAATAAATCGTCACTTGATAGTGGAAAGTGGAAACACGCACAAAACCAGAATAAACCAGTTTACGCTGTCCGCAGGTGCCACGTGCAGTCGTTTGGTACCGTTAGAACATAAAGCACACATTTCATTCAAAAATTATAATTATTACGTATAGACCGGGAGATATTGACACAAAATTTCGAGTCATTTGTAACAGGATGGCGGTTCTACAGGGGTCTTAGTACGCAATGACAAAAAGAAAAACGATGGTGTGAACACTGGTACCGGCGGCTTAGTCGCGTGGGCGTTAGTCGAACTCGTCGGAAAAATAGCGAAAGTCAAACGATTTGTAACACAAAAATTTTAGAATTTACCGATAGCCCATAAAAAAGAAGTAGGCGGTAGTGTCATGCCATACTTTTCCGGTGTGACTTACAGCCCGCCATACCGACGCGAATGTGTTGATTTAAAAAAAAAACAATTCAACCATTTGTACCAGGCTAACTTTTGCACAGGTAACCATCGTCGTGCAGCTATTTACGAAAATCGCCATGCCATACTTTTCGGACGATTCCAAATGGTCGCCATACCGCCGAAAATCTGCAAAAATTTTTTTTTTACAATTAATGACTCGAAATTTTGTGTCAATATCTCCCGGTCTAGTAGTTTAATTGTTAAATTTTGTATTTGTTGATTGTTGTTATTATTTGTATTGTTATAATATTTGTTGAAGTGTTTAATTTGTGTGTAAGTGTTGTAACTTTATATTGTTAATTCAAAATGGCTCCAGTGTTAAAACATGGTCGAGGCAAGCCTTTGACTTCTCAAACTAAAGAATTAAACTTTAAATGTCGTTTCTTTTTCAGGTTAGTAAATTTTTCATTTTAGTAACATTGTTAGTGTAAAAGTTATACGTATGTTAAATGTGCAAATATTAAAATAAAGTCTCATCTTTTTCAGAGGAGAAACACATATAGTTTAATTTAAAATCCCTTATATATATAAAATAAAAACTAAAAATAAAATGTTGTTTTATTTTATTTGCTGACCATACACTACTACAAACGCAAAAATTTCTCCAAGCTAATTTACCTGTATGTGTTATACCAATCCTTATTTTCTTTCTCTTTTCTATCCTAGCTAGTTAATAACCGCAATGCAACCGTCTCCACAAGGAGCTCATGAATAAGCGAAGGGATTTCGGCGCCATGACAGTTTGAATCCGCATCCAATGCCCTTTATACAGCCTAATTAACATTTTTATAAGGTCTCCTTTGAAACAGTTCTCAGCAATTGAAGGATAATTGCTTCATTAAAATTAAAACTAGGCGTTTCTGGGCCTTTGTCCCGTAACGAGCAAGGTTCTGTATTGTTGCGTCTTTATAATGTCGGCGCGCAATTGTTTAAATTCTTGAAATATACCGGCTCAAGGTGCCAGCCTGAGATTGCAATTGTCCGAGCTGACGAGACCGACTGCGGGGAAAATTGCAGGCTTTCTGGATCACCTCATCAGATAAGAAAAGGTTGGATTTGATTTCTTATTCGGTTTAAGTATTAAGTCTTCATTGCGTGATTTGCAGGAGTATTAGTTTGGTGTAAGATTTTAGGTGTTGGTACGTGCTACATATTATGAAATTTGGCATGATAGTTTTATAACGAAGTTTTCCTTCATCAATTTGAGAATTTATCCGACTTCCTGATGTAATTTTTTCTCGGCTCTATATTTTAGTAGGTACGAGTATATCACAGTGGGGTTTTAGTCGGTAAGAATCCGACATAACCCACGGCTCCTTCCCCGGGGGCCGTGGGTATCTTTGGAAGATTTCCCCACTATTAAAAAAAAAAAGGTACGAGTATATAAACCTCGATTTCAAATTGAATTCGATTCAAATTCAAATCAAAAATTCAAGCAAATCAAATTGAACTGCTGAGCTACTTTTAATATTGATTTTATAAATATCTTAATAAACACATTCCTTGATAGGTAATAAAACGAAAACATCGTCACCGATATGCCTCTAATGTGTCGATACGCATTATTTTATATCGTTTCCCGTTTTGGTATTAGTAACACTAAATTTGACCTAGATTTCGTTTAATATTTTGTTTCTTTCAGGTATTTGAAAGACAAGAGAACGTACATCATACATGTTGTTATTTATTATACAAGGCATGATGTTGATGATGATGTGATTAATTTATGAACTCTATAACGGTTCAGAGTCATTATTTAAAGAGAACAAATTAAAATAAATTCACTCACTAAGTAGAAAATATATATATTATGTACTAAAAACCTTAAAATATCATTCATTTCTCTTAACTTTTTCATTGGAATTCACAAATACATAGGTATAGGATACAAACACTGTGACACCAAAACTTATAGTCCTTTATCTTGTATAATTAAGTTGAAAAATCTAATAAAATCTCTATATTTTGAAACAATAAACATAAATATGAACAAAGGTACGAGCGGAAACCTATTTAAAATCATAAATAGAAATCGCAGATACGTCAAGCGCTTTTCATTCCTTGTTTTGCGACTACCCTCCATATTCCAATATTCAAAATTAATAATTTCCATTCGACAAATGATAAAATGTATTGTTCCTCATATATTGGATAATATTTGACGACTCGTGGTCCAAATTATCGTGGCCGGAGGCTGTTTCCATTGATCCCGTAATTTGTTATGCTTGAATTATTTCGATAAAGGAAATGAAGTTAATTTATCTACTAATATTATTCTAGGATGAGGATTTGTTTGTTTGTATGAAGTAAACTCAAATTAAAATTTTCATTCATTCAACCATACATAATTTGAGAAGTTGTTCAATCTTCAATCTTTTTAATCTATACTAATATAATACTAATATTATAAAGCTGTTTGTTTGTTTCTTTGTTTGAACGCGCTAATCTCAGGAACTACTGGCCCGGTTTGAAAAATTATTTCAGTGTAAGATTTCATTTATCGAGGAAGGCCACGCGGGTGAAACCGCGAAGCGCAGCTAGTGCATAGATATGGGTATTTAACCACCACTCCAGAAACCAGTTTTTATAGAGAAGAGCCGCCAAGAAAGATTGCTCTTTTATGTGATGTAAATTTTACATTTTAGTTTTTCACACATAGTTAATCGATTTATTACTTTAAAAATCAGGAAAACAGGCATTTTATTAAATGCTTGTGTCAAAACAATGTCTTTTACCTTTATGTGTGTAAGTCGGCGATACTGTGTACATAAAAAAAATATAGCGTATGTCTCTATGGCTTTATTTCAAACGTTATCGAGCCATTTGAATATATTTTATATTATAACATAATAATATGTTATTATATTCAGACATAAAAATCTTTAAGTGGAACTATTCAAGTTAAAAGACCATACGCGTCAAGGAGCTGCCATAAAACCTGTAATCAAAAATATTGCACCATTATTTCGATTTAATGACGTCTTTGTCAATAAATATGAATAAGTTATGGTGAAAATAACATACTTTACTATCAAACTCTCTATATGATATTAAAATATTTTCAACTTTAACGTCTTACCTTAAAATTTTATACTTTTAGTTGATCATTTGCAAATGTTTTTTTCGGCACTGATTTAATAATTCTTGCATTGCTATTCTTCAAAGCACAGTGTCTTTTTTTGATATCTTCGTCTTTATTTATGAAACATTCATACCATTCGTATTTTTTGCATGTGAATGAATCACCTAGATTTCAATGAAAATAAGGACAAGATATCCCTATACCCACAGAACTACAGGTCAAGCTAAAATAAAACCAGTTAAAACATTGTAAAAACACGAGACCATTTCCATTCAACAATCAACAATGCAGTTTACAATCCCCAAATTGAACAGACCCCAAAAACCGTGTGACAATGGACACAGTCACCCATTTCCATATTATTTTGATAGTTTTTCAACATTTTGTCCCGAGCTATTGAAACCGTTTTCGGTTTACGATGGTCCCTAACAAAACGCCTCTTATCTCAGATATCTCCCCTCCACTTTATTTTACTGCTTTCTGACGGTGGATAGCAAATTGATTCCTGTTTAAGGGACTGTGGTATGTACGTGCGCGGGGCGGGTTTATAATGGTTATCTACACTAAAATTATTATAAAGCTGAATAGTTTGTTTGAACGCGCTAATCTCAGAAACTACTGGTCCGATTTGAAAAATTCTTTCGTTGTTAGATAGCCCATTTATCTAGGAAGGCTATAGGCTATATATTATCACGCTAAGACCAACAGAAGCGGAGCACTGCGGGTAAAACCGCAGGGCACATTTAGTGTGTTACATTGCTTTATAAAGTGTCTCTACTTGGTTATAGAAGCAGTTGGATTTGAAAGAATAATGCAAGTAAAAATATTTAATACTTAAACAAATTCCTAAAAAAAAGATGTGATGTAACAAAACTTATAAAAATTAGACAACAAGCAATTGAACAATTAACTATTTATCTCAGTTGAAAGCTCGAATAATTGGGCACACCGTACCCATATTTAATGTCAAAGTTAAAAGACGCTCTTTTCTATCTATGTTTGTAGAAATAAATAATTAATCAAACATTATCATAATATTTTGATCTAATAAACACAGATACGTTACAACAACTAAAAATATACTTACGAAAAATACCAACCATTACAAACAACGTAGATTAATTAACAAGAAGTACATGATAAAGGCTTTCGCGAAAACTTTGTGTTATTAATTATTTTCTATAGGTATTAGGAAATTAAAGACTCGAAGAATAAACTAAGTTATAAGCAAACTGTGAGGTTTGCTATTACGTATGTGTTCGATCAGGATAAACAATATAAATTTTTAAAATTCCTCTAATTACATGTTGAGAAAAATTTAACGTTTAAATAAATAATAAAAATTTCTCATCACTACATAGAATAAAACAAAGTCGCTTCCTGCCTCTGTCTCTATGTATGCTTAAATTATTACGCAACGGATTTTTATACGTTTTTTAATAGATAAAGGGGGTTCAAAAAGGCTTATATAATGTACAAAAGATTAGTATTACAGCCGTGCGAAGTAGGCGCAGGTGCCTAGTATAGCGGCTATACAGACTGTCTGTATAGGTATCATAAATACTTAAACAGCTATAATTACCTTTACACCATAACTAGCAATACCGCGTGGTTTCACCTGGTTACGAATCTGCAGACAAGACCCATCCTCACAAAAAAATCATTAAAATAGGTATATCCCTATTCAATACATAAAAAAAAAACCAAATCTTTACTCTTTAAAATATAAGTGTAGATGTAAGAACTAGGAAATTAATAAATTCCGCTCGCTCTTACAACAAAACCGCTATCTAAAACAAGAACATTGAAAGCACTCGTACATTCGTCGCGATTTCAGTTATGGCGTATCGAGGGTTACTTACGAGCTGAATGTATGGCCTTATTCCTTTTCCTTTATTTACGGTGTCATTAAAATTGATGGGCCAACTTGCTAACTCGCGCTTTTCTCATTTCAATATAGCTTCAGGTTTTATAACTAGACTTCCTAGAAGATTTTTGTATTATAATCTATACTAATACTATCAAGCTGAAGTTTGTTTGTTTGAACGCTCTAATCTCGGGAACTACTGGTCCGATTTGAAAAAAATTTTCGGTGTTAGATAGCCCATTTATCGTGGAAGACTATAGGCTATATATCATCACGCTAAGACCAACAGGAGTGGAGCACTGCGGGTAAAACTGCAGGGCACAGCTAGTGTTCGTTAAAAAAGCAACTATGGAGTTTCTTGCCGGTTATTCTCCATAGATACTGATTTCCGAATCGGTGGTAAATGTTAAAAATACGTTATGACGATTCAAAAGTGCTTCTTAAAGAAGTCTAATAAAGCTTCATCATGGACGATTAATCGTCTCATTGTGAGAGTGACAGGATGTATAAAATTTGTAAAATATCAAACTGGCGAATTTAACTTCGAGAGTCATCGTCTAGTTTCTTTTTTTCTTCGGATTAAAAATGCGATGTTTTCCTCCAAATTTCCAGCTATTTTAATAAATAATTCTGTATAAGTATAACCTTAATTCATCCGATTTACTATTGAAAACATAACTCATTACCAGATAGATATTATAATCAGCTGTTATATTAACATATTATCAGACCTTCAGACGGATTTATATATTCACATTGGTAATACAGATTTACAAGCAAAATTCATATAAAATATGCGTATGCATCATCACTACATAGTATATAACAAAGTCGCTTTCTCTGTCCCTTTGTCCATTTGTATGCTTAAATCTTTAAAACTACGCAACGGATTTTGATGAGTTTTTTTTAATAGATAGAGTGATTCATGAGGATTAAGGTTTTAGTATATAATTTATTAGGCTTTAGACAAAGCGGGCGAAGCCGCGGGCGATAAGCTAGTTAGCTATACAACGTTATCAAAACTTTGATTAGTTCATTTGTACGTTTTTTTATCTTTAACTAGCGGTCCGCCCCGGCTTCGCCCGTGGTACATGTTTACGTTTTCTCTCCATAAGAACCATCCTCGTACTTCAAGGAATATAATAAAAAAAGAATTATCGAAATCGGTTCAGCCGTTCTCGAGTTATGCGCTTACCAACACATTTTGCGATTCATTTTTATATTATAGATTATGTTTCCATAAATTTATTTTTAAATAATTTACGTCTTAGATTTTTATGTTTTACGCGTTAGGATACGCTAATAAATTTCAACAGAAGCGTCATTGTAATCATGTGATTGATGTATCTGAAACTTTGCTTACGTCACTATATACATATATAATCGATTTGTTTGTACTGTTGTTCGTAATTAAAAAGTTTTTTCTTTTTATTAAATCGTCGTCACTCGTCTCTTTTAATTCAATGTATTTTAGGGGAAACCTTTGAAACATTCTAATTATTGTTTCAATAAATAAATGATAATAAGCAATAAGCATCTTTCGTATTAACGAATAGCTGTGCCATGCGGTTTTACCCGCATTGCTCCGTTCCTGTTGGTCTTAGTGTGATGACTGATTATATATTGTAGCTTTCCTCGATAAATGGGCTATCGAACACCAAAAGAATTTTTCAAATCGGACCAGTAGTTCCTGAGATTAGCCCGTCAAACACACAAACTCTTGAGCTTTATAATATTAGTATAGATTTAGCTATATTCGATGGTTCACTTTTAGATATCTCAGTCCCTTTGCTGGTCCATGAAAAGGTATTTCCAGAAATCCCTTGTAAATCCCTGTTCTTTCATAGAATACCATAAAAGATCCTTTATGTTCTTTATAGAGTCGTGTATTTTAATGCATATTACAACTAGCCCTTTCCAAAGGAGCTTACACGGTAATAACGTGGTAATAACGGTTATGAAGTGAACTAAACTTTATCTAAATGGGTCCATCTGATTTTGCGTGATCGAGCGACTGACGTAAAAATTATTTGAATTACCTATTTCTAGTTTTGCGTAAATAACAACGATTAGGAATTGGTTGACAGATCATAATTGACCAAAAAAAATTAGGCCCCAATTTTCAAGAATGATAAGTGTCCTCTTAGAAAAAACATATTTGAAGCAAAAATAAGATCTTCATCTCTCTAATTATAGCTTTTGTAATTTTGTATCACGTATAAATATTCTGAAAGATGTACATACCTAATATTATGTTTTCTTCTAACTCTGCAATTTAATTATACTAGCGGTTCGCCCCGGCTTCGCCCGTGGTACATATTTCGCAATAAAAGGTAGCCTATGTTCTTTCTCAGGGTCTCAAGATTGTCTGTGCCAAATTTCATCAAAATCGGTTGAGAGGTTTAAGCGGGAAAGCGTAACAGACAGTCATACTTTCGCATTTATACTATTATTAGTAGGGATAAGTCAATATAGTACCTAAAAATAAAGATAAATTGCTATTTTATAAAAGGGAAAGTTCAAAGGTAATGTAATAGATTCGGTAATTAACTTTATTTTGGTTAAAGGTTAGACCTCTGTAGTTTAGTATATAGCTTCTGAAACTAAATGTTATAATTATTTTCATTTTAGTAGATTTCTCTATTTCATACACGTGTCAGAGTTTTACGTTTTAATCATTCCCGATTTTAATTATCTAGACTTTAATACTATATAAACTCACCTTCAATTCGTGGAAAAACAATACTAGGGGAATAATAATTATGCTATGGAATTTCTTGGTATTCCCGTTTATGCAGGAATTTCTTCATAATAAGTATTTTTATAAGAAAAGTTGATCTTTGCAATGTTGTAAATTTTCTTAATTTTGTATACAATTTTTCAAATATCTTGACGCATGTGCTGCAAGGTGTTTTAATTGTTTATTATTTAGCATTAAAATTTATTTCAATTATTGATTCGACACGATTTTAATATTTGATAATGCGGTTATTATATTGATTGGGAAAATTTCAATTTTTCAAATTATTTTCAAGTAAAAGAGATGTGTGTTGTTCTAATTTGCATATGAATTATGAAGTAACAAAATGGATGATTCAATTTTAATGTGGTTTTTAGGGAACGTGCAATCTGTTGAAATAGTTAATATCTGTTTCATATTATTAGAGAGGCTTAATTTTGTAGATTAAGATTTAAAAATATTATGCCTATTAATTAATGATATAATATACTTTCATTTGTTGACTTTTTATATTCACAATTTAATAATTTAAATGTCAATTTTATGCGACAGTAATTTATGCAACTTTTGATGTATTGAAAAGTAAAAATTATGTTATGTTTATTTCAATAATAGAGCCTTTAGAGCTATATATCATAGGACTGTAACTGTATTCTAGCAAATAAATATAATTTGAATTTGAATTTGAATAATTTTCGATCATAATTACCATTTTATTGTTGTTGTTCTTTGAAGAATTAAAGAGTAAACAATCATATTTTATGTTGTTTATAGATTTTATTATTTAAACTGTCTTGTTTCGTTTCACCTAAAACAAATTGAACATAGAAAATGCATATTACGCTTGTCCAAATAAAAGTAGTTGTTGAAAAAATCTGTTTAGACTTTTCATAGCCAAATAAACACATTTTTATAGATCTTTGTTTTTAAAGCATCAAGCTCCAATAAGTTTAATTAAAATTAAAGCTATTATTTTGACATATCGAACAAAAAAAAATATTCATTGATCGTAACAATACAAAATAATACAATATGTACCTCTGTGCACAATTATGGTTGTTTATCGAGAAATGTTCAGCTAACGACTGTGTTTCACAATATTATTATTTTGTATTTGATGTTTGGCATAAAAACTATCCTATGTGTTAATCCAAGTTACCCAATATGTGTGTGCCTTTCATGAACAAACAGGTGACAAACAAACTTTAGCATTTATTATATTAATGGGATTATTTAGCTAGTACTATGCGCATGGAATAAAACTACAATATTCAAACCACGTTTTCAATTCTAATCTAATCTTCTAATCACCCCTATAATAAACATACATTGAAATAAAGAAAAAATACTAATACAGTTGAAAAATGAAATTGTATCTGAAACAGAAACACATCATAAACTTGTATATAAATATAATTATATAGAGAGGCGTTAAGATTCCATTAGTCACATTACATTTAGTTCGTGTGTTTGTTAACATGTGCAAGTGTGTGCTGGTTCTGTTTGCGTTGTTTATTTCATCTTTTTGTGAAGATGATGATAAGCCAGGTTTGTGTTGCATCGTATAAAATACATAGTTTATCTATGTGAGGTATAGCTTTTTTTGTGGTGCTAGTTTGTTACAAACAAACATGTTATTTTAAATCGGCAAATATTTTGAATGAAAATATAAGGAAATTGAACTGGAAAAGGTGTCGGCAACACAAGAACGTTTTTATTTAAGTTTATTATTACCTTAAAATTACTATACCTAGTTATTATAGTTCCTTTGATCGAGTGAATAGCATTAACTATTGTTTATTTATTTAATATTTACTGTTTACATTATGTTATGATCTAATGGCAGCTTTACATTTTAATTTAAAAATCTCAATCAAGTGGTCAAAATGTTGGCAACTCTATACAGAGCAAAGATGTATTTATTACTTCGTCTGTGTCAAATATTTATTTATTAGAAGATTGAATGAATTGTTACACTTGTATCATACAAAAGTTATTTAATTTTTTATGGTTAAAAGCGTTGCATCGTTTACAGCAAGTGTAACAGAAAATTAGGTAAATAAAATTTCAAAAGTATTCCTGAACGATTTTGAAACTAATAACAATTAACAATATAAAAAGTTAAAAAATTACACTGTTTTAATAACTTACAACTAAACAAGATATTGTGAATTGAACGTTTTCTCTCCACAGTACGTCGAAACGATGCGGATTCGAATACCGCTTCATGGTCCAACTTTTTACATTATTTTTTTCAAACAATTATTAGCATCTGATTCGTTTATTATTATATGTACTTATTTAATCTATATATCTTATAGCTTATTTAATATTTAGTAAACTAAACTTCCGTAACTTTGAATTTTGGAAAGATCAAAACAAAAATCAATTTAATAAAAATCAAAAGAACCTTAACACAAATTGTACCTACCAAGGTTCCTTAGTATGCTATAAAATATACTTTTATATTTTTATCTCCAACCACAGTTCCCGAATACCGCGGTCTCCTCACACCAGAATGTGTCAGGAAGTACCACGCGCTATACATCTCCCGCTA